>ML778878.1:1234592-1295156 GCA_009831015.1 Picea engelmannii
AGATAGATAATTTTGATCTTCTAGATTAGGGTTGATTACATCTTTATAATACCTTAATTTTATTTTTTCCTCTAACTCTTTATCACACCACATTTTTTCCTTAAATTTTGATTTGACATTTTTTTAATAGTATCTTTATTCTGAAAAATGGTTTCTTCCATGATTCCTCAATAGTTTAGCCAAGATTAGGTGTCTTTATGCCATCCTCGCTTGAGTCGATGGTGGTTATGACTTGATTTGGAAGAAATTTTAGGTAGCCTCTTGTCTTCCATGTTGTTTAACTTGTTCTTATACATTAGGTACCTAGTCATAGCCATGCTCTCAATGGGGAAGAGGCTTGTTTCTACGAGGAGGATGGGATAGGGCATATTTCCTTTAATTTTGAGATTATAGGTTATAAAATTCTCTTGTATTTGCTCTATCTTTCTCCAGGATTCATGAGAGATACTACAACCCCATACTTCACATCCATAAAGAATAATAGGTGTAACAAGAGTCTCAAAGAGGAGTTTCTTCTTATCCCAACTCCAAAGTTCAACTAATTTACAATTGTTTTCAAGCCCATAATAAGCTTTCCATCCCCCAATAATCCTTTTCTCAATGCTATAATTCCAATTAAGCTTGTTGTGAATATCAATTCCAAGATATTTGTATGAAGTCACTTCCTCCTAGTTGTTGTTGTCATATACCAAGGTATCATAAGGGATCTTATTGGATTTAATAATCATGACCTTAGTCATATTCGTATTAATAGTCATACCCATATTGGAACAAAAATCCTTGAGGATTCTTAGTTGGTTTTCAAGATCATGGGGACTCCTTTCCATAAGAAAGATATCATCGGCATAAAAAAGAATATTGATGACTATACCAGTGAGAGTAGGGCCGACACAACCTTCTTTTTCCAAGCATTCTTCTAATTTATCAATGTATATGCCAAAAAGGGTATGGGACAAGGGACAACCTTGTTTGACTTTGATATTGCAGTTAATCTATTTTGACCAGCCCTCAGTGTTTTTAAACATAGCAATAATGTTCTCATACATCCTTATTGCAGCATCCCTCAACTCGAGAGGAACGTTTATCTCTTCCAACCTATTCCAAAGGTTTTTCCTAGGAACCATGTCAAAAGATTTTCTAAAGTAAAAAAAACAACAAAAAAGATTGGTTTTAGTATTGCGGAACTCCTCTACAATGATCCTAACGGTAACAAGATGGTCCACAGTTGAATGATATATCCTAAACCTGGCCTGGCCTTTAGCTCTTTTACCATGACTTTCTAGCCAAATGCTAGTCTTCTTTTCCAAAATTATTCCATAAAGCTTGGCTAAAATCAGGCTAATCATAATGGTCCTATAATTAGAAGGATTTTTTTTATCCCCATTTTTAAAAATAGGAACAATGAGGCTTTGAGTCTAGGGTTTATGGAAGCTCTGCTTGACCACTAAATTGAAGAGCTTGTATATGTGAGGGATAAGGATTGGCCCTCCGATTTTAAAAATTTCAGCTTGGTAGCCTTCAATGTCCTTATCTTTCCCATTTGGGAGCTACTTAACCCCGAACTCTATGTCATCTAAAGAAAAAAATTCCTTTGTATGGATAATAGGAATGGTGTCCATGGCATTAGAGAACTCGTAAAGACTTTTAAGGTAGGAATTCCAGTCCGTTAAGGGAATCCTATTATTTTCTTTAGTATTGTGTTTTAGAATTTGGCTCCAGAACTTCTTAGGATCCAACTTGTCTAGTTGTGAAAGTTGCTCTTTCCTTTTATTGATATAGTATCTTTTTTTCCTTTTAATTAGATATTTTTACGTATTGATCTTATCGAGTTTTAAGGGATCATTAGAAGCATCCCTAATGGATTTCCTAGCAATTTTACATTCTTTATCATACCAAGGGTTGGTTGTTCTATTATTCTTTTTATGGGACAACTCGAAAGAGAACTTGTTAATTGAAGTGGAAAGGGTAGTTGTAAAATTATGATAGAGTTCTTCAATGTTGTCCTTATAAGTTAGGAGTTTTAATTCACTATTTAATTCCTTTAAGAAAATGTCAACTTTACTTTTGTCAAAGCGCAAATTCCTTTGATTATCATAATTCTCTTCAATGGTGCTCCTATGCATTGAAAATTTTAGAGTTAGGGTTAAAGGTTTATGATCAAAGTCAGGATCATGGTCATTTGAAAGGTCAAAAGTTGTTATTTGGTTGGAAATGGGGATATCAGATATTACATCATCTACAACACTAATACCTAGCTCATGAATACAGGTCATTTGGTTGGAGTTTGGCCACTTCATTATTGTATTGCAAATTATTAGGTCTTGAGAGCTGCAGAGATTGACCAACTTAGTACAAATTCCCAATTAGGTCTTCAGAGCTTCTTTTGTATCTATTAGATAAAACAAGGTCCTCATCTAGCCATAACAGATTATGGTTGGAGTCATCACTTAAAAAAGTAGCTTGTTTAGTTGTAGTCCTAGAATTAAAGTCTCCTAGCAGGAGGATATTACCTTCATTTTTCAGATTATAAATATCTTGTTCTAAATTATTATAGGGACAATTTTTATCTAGATTATTTATCTTATAAAAAGTAGAATTAATAGGTGCAAAATAACAAATGGTGGCTTTGTGTTGACATACTATTGTGTGTCGACATTTCTTTTTCTTGAAACATTAATGCATCATTGAATATCTCTGAATTCACACATTAGAAAAAAAAATGTTAAGAAATTGTTATAAGATGAGAATTTAACAATTAATAGAAAATAAATAATAATATCTTGTGATAAGATAAAATGTAAATAATAATAGTAATAAACGTGAGGAAGGAAGCATAAAAAATAATGATACCAATAGAAAACAAAATTTAATTAACCTAATTATATAATAAGTGAAACAATTACAAAAATACGGATTGTAATCATTGGTCCTCTTTCTTCCAAATTGTATCATATGCACATTGACTCATCTTTGCATATCATTCAAATGTGAATAATGGTGATATTATTAAACGAGATATTGATTTAACCCTTGAAAGCTTTATGAATTTTAAACCTTGTCTTTTAGGAGTACTAATACTAATCGGTTCTTTATCTATGGTCAAACCTTGTGATTTTTTTTTTGACATCCCAAACCTCTCACAATGGCATTTTTCTAGCATTTCCTCTAACAACAAGAATTATTGGCATCATCAATTCATTTTACATGTCCCTGTTAATAAATATACTGCAACACTAAACCTAATAATAGATATATATACATATTTAAGCAATAAAGTAAATGATTAGAAAATCACACAGTACATAAAGATTTTACCCCAGAAACCCAAACTAGAAAAATAGAATTCCTTGAGCATCTTGCTCTCTTGTTGTCTTATTCTTTTAGAATAAATGGTTACATGAATAAAATTTTCCTACACCTAAGACACAATCATCATCATACCGTATTTCTTACACAAGGAAAATCATGTAGTCAATTTGACTTAGATCTACATGACCAAAAACCTACTACTAAATATTAGCATGAAGATAAACTAAAATATTAACTTAATGAAAATAAAACATGTGTTACTTCTAGGAATTACAGTAGGAAAATACCTAAATAATGGTTCCCAAAAATGGTTATCGATCCACACACATCATTGGCTACAAATCCAAGAAATCTCATGATCCTAATATAGTTGACTACCAATTGGATTACCAAACAACCTCCATTTGGTCTTTAGTCATTTACCACATGAACTCCTATCAACTGCTTTTTATCTTACTTCTCTATTTGTTGTCAATGAATTCGAATTCCACTTTCCAAGTCAATCACTTTGACCTTCAAATTTCATTGAAAAGAATATAACAACCCAACATTATCCCACTTGTTGTATTCTTTACTGAAAAGGGAGAACCTAAAATTTTGTTCACAAACCTAGGGTAGCAATGTCCAATGCCTCGCTACACCAATAAAACTTCACATCACTCACATACTTGTGCAAAGAGTGTTCTATGTTTTCTAATGAGTCTACTTTCTCCAACAAAACCTTGTTTATTTATAGCATGTCTCTTACGAAATGGTATTCTACGCCAATATGATTCATCTCATAATCATAAGCTAAGATCTTTGCTAGAGATATTGTGTTGTTACCATCACAATTAATATTCACATCTCTCTTCTCAAACCCCATCACTGAACATTGTCATTGAAACCATACTTATTTTACATCAATGAGTAGTTGTCTTGTATTCATATTCTATTTTTGACAAGCATATGACCGCCTATCTCTTACTCATCCAGTTGATTCTTCCACCAAAAATATTGAACACATATCCAATGTTCAACCTTCATCTATCCATATATTCATCCCAGCTAACATTGAAAAATACATGTTCATATACTTCACTATAAACTCTAGGACTTCTTTGGTAGCATATAGCATAATATTTTGTGCCACACAAATACCTGAATAATCTCTTGATCATTCCCCAGTGCTATTTTCGAAGTATTGTTATGAATCTTCTCAACACTTCCACTGCATGGGAAATGTCTGGTTGAGTTCATACCATTGCATACATTAGACTATAAAAAACACTTGCATAGGGAACATGTACCATGTCTCTTTCTTCATGTGTCTTTAGAAATTGTTCAACAACTATCCTTACTCCCTCAGGAATTGAAACCTTTACAGGTTTGCAATCCAGCATGTCGAAATGCTTCAAAAATATTTCAATATATTTCATCTAGTTTAACTAAAAAAAATTAACCACGCTATATCTATTGATTTCAATTCATGTAATAAAATTCTCTACAAAAATATCTTTTGAATGTAACATACACAAATTTCCACCATGAAAAAAAAAATAATTTATATTATTATTCGTCATTAACACAAAAAAAAATGGATTTTGGATGATACAAAAATAAACCCTTTGTCACAAGGTTAACCAATATATATATCACATTAGTCTTATAAATTCATAATTTGTAATGGTTTTTTATTATAACTACTTATTATCAATATTATAGCATCAAAATCTTTAACCTTAAAATGTTAGCTATCAAAATTTTAATATCCTATTGCTTCCATTGAAGGAAATAGCTTATAGGTTTATAACCTCACAAGGTTCTTATTTATTTATATATGAACAAGTGAAATGATATTATTGAGGTGCCATTTAATTCAATACAAACAATCAAATGGCATGAATTTAAAAGGATTATTTCCAACTAGGTGATCATGAAAGGAATGTTGAGGTCAAAGTATTTAATTACCCATTTTGCTCAGATGTACACATGGTTTTTTTATCACATGGTTTAAACCAATAAAATAGGTCCATGTTTTCAGCTTCCACATTTCTTTTTGACTTCGATTGATATCAATCTACATGCTATGTATGTTCTATAGGTTATGGGCTCGAGGGTGTTTGGGACTCTTGAAACAAAGTGAATTTTCATTATTACCCATATTTCCTTACATTGTATCGAACATTCTGTAATTATCTCGAGAAGTTGGGGACAAAGAAGGGTTTTAACTTCACTGTGTAATATTGGATTTCATTTTGTCATACCAGGAGTGTTATCACAAAAATTTCATCTGCAAATGGTTACAAGAATCCAGCATCTTCAAAACACTCATTAGTTCACTCATGGACCAAAAATGAATTTCCAAAAGGTCCAAAACTATATAACCAATAATAAAATCAGCATGCGATAAAACTATACAAGGCCCGTGGGCATGTGCGACAGTTAGATAACATCGGAAAAACACACATGCACCCGATGCATGACTCTAGATGCAAAAAACCATGCACACCTCAAAACAATGCATTTATGATATTGGTCGGCCTTCCACCCACTTCTGGTTCAGCTTCCAAGTCGATTTGACACTCATATCTCAGTTGGATCTGACTGGGGGGCTGGTCAAATACCTAAAGGTTCCCTAAAGGGCCCCTTGTTCACACTAATAACTGGTTGCATAATGCCTCAAAACTATGCTATAAAAAGAGGCCATGGGTGCACTATATTTTCAAGGAATTCATTTGTATTGTTACACTGCTTATATTCTCTTGGAGGATCCTCTTTCCTCATCAAGAGCATGAAAGAACCATTTCATTTGGCCATTCACATCACCTCTTGAGTGAATTTTCCTTGGATTCTCTTTACCATTTCATTCTATTTTGTTACTTGTAAGAAGAGCTCAATATTTGGGGGTCCAAGAGCCCTCCCTTGGAGGAAGAGGGGACCCATACATCTCCCTTTCTCTTTTGTGTTTTCTTTCCACTAATACAATCCTTTCCATTGGTGGCATGAATGTTGTTTATTAGTTGTTCTAATGTCCTTATGCACTCTAGTTTAGTTTCTTTTAATGTTATTAGTTTAGTTATTTCCTTATCCTTTATGATTTATACTTCTAACTCTTTCCTTCACTATTGTCTTGCCTAGCGAACCCAACTGGGCTTGCAAGAATCTTTATTTTCCTCATTTAGGTGATAAAAGAGATGCAACAGATTGGCGACTCCACTGGGGAAAGGTATCAATTTCCTCCCCCACTTGGGTTATTTTAGATCTTCCTTTTGTTTCTTTAACTTGCAGGAACCATAACCGGCCCAAACTGACCTGCAAAACGCCAAATTCAAAGCTGAGTTGAGAGAATTTCATCCAGAATTTCTTTCACGGACGTGTAACAACAAGTGTGAGGGTTTTATAACCCACAGGTGCATATTTCGATTACGTGCATGAAACCCCCTGTGTTTCTCAGCGCCCTATGTGAACTGTGCCAAAAAGTCATTTTTAATCTACGCATTGGCGCCCAATGCACCTCTGTCTACTCTGTGACCCATGCATCTGCCCAGAAAATCAAATATTGTAAGGGTTTTTGTGATCTTTTGAGGGCCCATAGCCTTCTCAAAATTGATTTCATGCAGATTGTAACATGCACCACACTTAGATACCCTCTCCATATGAAGGAATTAGTCAAAACATAGGCACTTAGGGGGTTAAAATCATTTTTTCCTCTTTTTCTTTCATTTTTTCCACATGGATGGCTTACTTTGATTAAAGTCTAAGTTAGAATAATTCTACGTCACATATAAAACTTGCATTGGGACCATAAATTGCATATCAATCTTTGAGAATGTTATTCTTTCGCGCCCTAAAGCGATCTTGAGAATTAGAAAGAGATTGAGGGAAAATTTCATCTCCCTTGAAAAAAAGACAAAATCTTTAGGAGAGGACAATAACCCCCTCAAGACTCCTCTTAGTTCATTTTTCAAACACATATTAAAATTATAAGGGCCCATATATTCCCACATGCTACAAAGATAGGATAGTGATTGAAGTTTACTTTCTAAGTTTAAATCGGTAGGGAATTTTAAAGCTTTTGTAACGGGTCCATACATGCCCACATATGCACAATCTAGGATAGTTTCAAAACTTTCTTAGATTAAATCACACTAGGGAGTTAAAGGAATAGTAAGGACCCACATTTCCACATGCTAGTTTCCTAGGGACTTTAAAATTCCGCAAGGTTGTACCAATGGCATTTAGTTAATTATGTAATCAAGACTTATAAGGACCACACGAAGTTCGCATGCAGCAAGGTGAAACCTAATTTATTAAACATTTTGGCACACTTTCACTTGTTCACACACAAAGTCACTACTCACTCACATAGTTTTCATCTTGAAACATGGAGGTTGAAGTAAGTTTCCCCCAAAAGGGATTCCGAAACACCCCACCCTTTTATTGACGAAACTACCCACTCCCACTTAATCTCAACGAGGTTGTTTCACACCCCCAACCTCTCAAACAACCACACCTAAAATATTTCTAAAAAATCACTAAGTTTCCTCCACAAGAGGTGCCAAAAGAATTTTTTTAGTTTAGGTAGGATCTTGAAGATAGGCATCCAAATAAATCATCGTTATCTGGTTCTCACATCTTCAAATAGTAGAAGTTGTCAAATAAGGAACTTTAAAATCCTCCAAGTCAAGTGTTCCTAACACCATAAGGCAGGGAGATACTCGTGAAGTGTCGAAGGCTGAGGTTCGGTTGTTCTATGCATCCCCCCTTGAGGCACCCACCTCTTGGATGGGATCTAGCCCACGACCCATTTCTTAGGCTGAAAATCTAAATTTCACACTTTGACCGAGGTACCTAGTGACCAAATTCTAGGACATCTACCCAGGTGGCAATTGTGGGCTGCAATTGCACCTTGATCGGATTTTGTGTGGTTATTGGGAAACATCACTAGCTCTTTTGGGATATGCACCCTCTACCCCTCATTATAACTGATTACTTCATCCTTCACTAGTTCCTCTTCTGGTGGATTCAGACCCCACTGTTGAGTGCTATTAGAAGGTCCAGTGCTATTTGAGATGAATGATGTTACGTCTTTTAGGACACGAGCATTTCTTTCATTTTTTATCCCACATGGACAAAATCCACCTACACACATGTATTTTTTTTTATCAAATTGATTTATGTATGATGCTCTTGTAATTACATATGATTGTGAAGTATATTGTGAAGGTTAAAAAATTATAAAGACTCTTGTTCATTTATTTTCTCTCATCCCCAGCCGCACACATCTACTTTTCTAGTTGGACATCATAGGGGACCCACAGAATCCTCATCATTCTAGACACTTGCTAAATCTCCCTCCCATTCTAGGGGGATTTCCTAGTCTTGCCAACTCATCAACCATACTTTCTCACACCCCTGTGAGTGCTACTATCTTGGGATCAAATTTGCTTGGTTCCACTTTTCTTGGGTCCACTTTCCAAGGTCAACCATCCCCACACTCTCCCTTACATGGAAGCGAGGGGCACACTTCTTCTCAAGGAGGAAGTACAACTCCATCTAGCCCCCTTCACGAGTCAGGTACACACCACATTCACACTATGGTTGGAACAAACCCTCTTTTGAGGTCAGTAACACAAAACATTCCCACCATGGATAGCACTAATATTCCAACACAACCCCAGCTGCCATACTTAGCTTCCCTCAACATACCGGATATGACTAAACTCACTAATGATCCTATATCGCATGACCCCACATGGCATGCAATGCCTACCAAAATACCTTCAGACATCCCCAAGTTTGAAGGAAAAGTGAGAGATGACGCTGCCAACCATATCATGACCTTCCATTTATGGTGCTTCTCCAATATAATTATGGATGACTTTGTCCGATCGAGACTATTTCAACGCACACTCACTGGCCCATCGGCCAAGTGGTATGTAAAAGAAAAATCTAGGTCCCATGTGACCTTTGAGTCCTTGGACAAATAACTTCTTACCTTCTTTCAACTACCAATTCATCATGAAAATGGCCTTGAACTACTCTCATAATTTAAACAAACCTCTACCATGCACATCACTGACCACATTAATGAATGGCATCAACGACAGAGTTTCTGGAAAGTTGAAGCCACCCCGCAACAATGCCTTAATTGGTTTCTCAAATCACTTGTTTCCCTCCTTTCCAAAGATGTGGTTTCCACCTTCCCCCAATCAGAATAAGAAGCCATCAACAAGGCCCAACAGTTCAGACTCATTTATTCACATTCAGGGTATTTATATACAGTACTACTTGATGCCTCGAGACCCATTCCATTTGGCCAAGACAAACCTGGGATGTCTCACTTAGCAGATGGATTGATTGGTACCAATACACACCACAATTCACACCCCCAACAACCACCTATGTATGGAACACTTCAATATCCACCAGCATATGGCGAACCCCCTTATTATACTCCCCCCCCCACCCTTATCAAAAACCATACCCTATTCCCCTTCCTACACCCATAAGTGGACCCTCACCAATGGCCATTACACGCCCGATTGTTCAACCTAATTTTGGGAACCCCTCTACTCCCAATTATATCCTAAGCACTAGTGATAGTGTCACGCCTTCCTATACACCTTACAGATCATTGTCACAACATAATCCTTAATTCCCATTTCTTCTTCCTCCCCAGCCCATTGCTTCTCCACAAGGGCAACCACATGTTGGGGTTAATTTTTTTCAACCCTCACCCATTAAGCAGTATCAAAATTTTGAACAAATGAATACGACTAATCTATCCCATTAGTCAAACAATGTAAAAAATAAAGGAAAAACATGAAACAATAATAATCCTAGAGCAGGAGGAAACCAAAACCAACCCCAGCTGAACCTACCTGTTGGGGGCAACTAGAACCCCCAAGGGGGAAATAACAACAAACTCCAAGGGAAGAACAACAACAATATTTGGACAAACTTTTGTTGTGCCCTTTGCAGTGAGTATGGCCACTATACTCACTGCAGGGCCACATCCGCCAGTATTGCCTGCTCCCCAGTAGGCCCCACAACAATATGTGTAACAACCCCCCCTAGTTGCGTTACAAAACCCCATACCACACCAAGGGGTGATGAAAACCCAATAGGAGATGCATCTGAACGCGCCATAGATAGGATAGTACACCAACCCATGCCCTCCTACAGATTGCGCTATCCTCCTCACTAGTGAGGAAGAAGTCCTTCTACAAACATGAAGTTGTCAATACTATGCACCCCTTGACCCTCCTCCCACTACCTCGAAGGACACCCCAGTCAAAATTGGCCCACCTTTGATGATTCCATGCCCTAATACTGAAACACCTCTTCGTATCCCTCTCATCCCATTATGAAGGAATGTCAACAACCCTCATGCTAGGGCGGCCCACAATTATAGTCTGGTCGATGACTTAGCACAATCCCCCGCTGCCATGTCAGTCTTAGAAGTTCTTCAAACCTGTCCTACTCAACGGAAGTCATTACTTTCCTCTCTCAAGGCAGTCGAACCTATTGATACTCGACTCATCACCTTCGACCTCGATAGTGGGGAACCTCATCTCCCCGCTTTGGTAGCTTTCCAAATACCAGTTAAAATCTGGAACATCATAGTCCACCGCTGCATTATTGATGAAGGTGCATCCACATGCATCATGTCTAAAACTGTTTGGCAGAAACTTGGCTCTCCAGAGCTCATACCATCCGCCATTACTAGGAGGGCTTACGATGGACGACCCTCCTCTCCCGAGGGGCTCTTCCAAAATTTCCCCGTAGAACTCGAGGGAAAAACCATTCTTATTGACACTAAGGTTATCTATGCCCTTCTGGATTACAATATCTTGTTTGGACGTAGCTACATGTATGCTATGAAGGAAGTCCCCTCTTTTGTGTTTCGAACCATGATGTTTTCCCATAACAGAAAGATCATTACCATCGATCAAGTATCACATTATGAGCCTAAACCTTCATGCAACATTGACAACATCCTCCCTTTTGTCCACACTAATCCAGATGCCTATCCACTCATCAATATGGCCCCCATAATGTTTAAGGACCTATCCTTGCTAGGGACATACCACAGAGCACCACCACTCATCCATCCCTCAGCAAAAGTATGTGTCGTCTCCACCAAAGGAACGAAAACTGAAGATACTCTCCCTCCCACCGAGGCCTCTTTTATCCCTAACATCCCACTAGTCACATAAATTCTCCCTCAGGAATCCCCTAGAACATTTTCAGCTCTATCTGTTCCCGATCTTCCACTCCCCCAGGGCCACATCCCAGTTTGGGAAACAGTCCCCCAAGCCGTTACCCAAATCCATTTCTTTTATTCCCCACCGAGTGTACAAGCTTTCTAGGTAGCCGCAATGCTCACCCTTCCTAATATGGTGCTGGCAATCCCAGTCTGTTATCTAAATCTGCCTGAGATAGTCCCTCAACCATCCCTCCCTCCCCAAACAGAAGGAATGTCGATGTAGATTCCAATACTTACTCCCACCATACCACCCACACCCCCACTCACTAACACCCCTACTACAGCTGGGGGAAGAGGGAATAAAAAAGATCCCACTTGTTCGCTTCCACCATGATTTCAGCCTCCTTGCACACTGTGCGAGAAAGATGGACACCCCACTAATAAGTGCCCATCTCTCCCTAAGCTATGAAATTTAATTCAACTCCCACAGACACCGACGCCACTCATCAAACCCTCTAGTAATACTACTACGCCCTCTAACACAGGCAACAAAGGGTTTCGAACCAACTTCTCATGTGCCATCTATTCTGATTATGGCCATTACACCCACCATTGCTTGACGTTACCTCAATTTCGATAGACTATAACAGTCGTTCTCTAGAGCTTCCAGCAAGAACCTCCTCCACCTGCATGATCTCACACTCATGTCACTCACATCCACTATGCCACAACCTCGATCAATGAAAATATGAGATGTCCTTTCTCTCTATATGAATCACTTGATCATTTCACATATCAATGTCCTATGATCATTGAATACAGGCATCGCCAAATGACCCTTATTCAAAACCCTACACCCCCCCCCGCCCCTCCAGCAGAACTAGTGAGTTCCCCTACCTAATCACTTGATGTGGTTCATATCTTCTCACTCAAACCTGAGGCCCTCCCTACTCCCCCATGCTTCCTGGATGATTTATATGAGGATTTTCCCCCAAATCCCCCAAATTCTCCAATTCATTTCCCCACCGAAATTCTATGCCCAACTACCATTTTTAACCCACAGTATCTTGATATTTGGTTTATGTCGAGTGAACCATCACAGTCCCCTTGCATCACTCCCCATGCTTCTTTACCACCAAAATACAAATACATGGTGACAATCACTGATGTCACTCCTCTAGATCCCCTATATTCTTGATAGTTCCATTGTGATGAAGACATCGTCGAGGCATTAACTACCCTTGATTGCCCATGGGCTGCACTCCACCACAGAGCTCTCTTTCTTTCATAGGATGCATTCACGCCTCCTAACCAAAACCCCATATACGCAGTCGAAACCAAATATTTTCTCCCATCAGGGAATATAGATTAGTTCAATAACCCTATCCCTTGTTAGAATATAAAATATGGTGTTCTCTTTTTACCATTGACGATGCCTTCATCACCCAACCATAAGCCAAATCCTCCCTTCGAGAACCTTAACCTTGACTGAGAATTCCTCTGGAATAAAACCCTAGGCTAGATAGCCAAACAAAGGGTAGCGCATCATTCCCTAAGGATATCGCATCACAAAAAGTTGATCAGATAGTCCAAACCCTTGCCAATAGATATTCCAAGCCAACACTGAAAAATATTTGCAGCTACACCTGCACCTGCAGTCCTCCACACGTGCACACCAAACTAGAGCTACAGTGTGCACCAAACTAGGAACAACAGTTCTAAGATGCTATCAAATGAGAAATGGTGCCCTATATTTATAGTGGTTCTGCTAGTTTTACTGGGGCCAACTTCTCCTTCTGGATATGTGTTTGTTCAGTATATTATTATTATTTATGGCCTACTTCTTCTCTTGGAGGCTAATAACCTAATATAAAATATTTTCTTGAGCTGACAAGGCTTCTAGGGTTATTAGCCAACTCATTAAAGTTTCTCTTGCTTCCCGGAGTCTTCTATTCTCATCAGGTTCACATGTGGGGGTAAATACGTCCCGTAGCTACCATAATATTAATTCTCCCTCCTAGCCAGAAAGGTATTTATAGGTAATGGACTTGAGCACAAAATATACCATTTACCCGGTAGCATCAATATAGTCATCTAGACTATTTCATGACTAGATCATGAGCATCACCATCACCATTAGCTGCATCATCTCTTGAAACCATACTTCATCTCAATAATTAGTCATGATGCTGGATAAGTCACTCTCACCATAGAGTGATACAAGGAGAGTAAATGCTCTGAACTCTTTTCCGTTTGGAAAATCTTTGTTCTTCTCCAATAAACCACTGATAGTCTTCAAGGTAATTAGAACAAGGATAGAACACACCTATGTCTATTCATAGTAGTACATAACTACAATCCAGTGGTTCAGTACTGCATCAAGTAACACACAAGTACTTGATCAACAACGTATGGTTGCGAATAGTGAAACATATTCACCACAATAGTCCTCATCTACTGTCATACAATCTTGATAACAAACATATGATAACAACCTGCATAGAAACAATGTTATGATAAAAACTAATTTGTCTGGGCCAATTCTTCACTCACATCTGTGAGTTCTGAAAGAATATCTGCCACCACAATAGTCTTCATCTACTGTCATATGATCTTCATAACAAGCATCTGATAGCAATATGCACAGAAACAATGTTATGATATAGATTGAATTATCTAGGCCAATCTTTCACTCACATCTGTGAGCTCTGAAAGAATATCTGCCTCATGAACAGTGGAACATATCCACCACAATAGTATATCTCTACTGTCTGGAGATAGGTGGTCTCCATAACAATCATCTGATGCCATCCTGCATAGAAAAATATTGTTAAAGATAAACTGAATCCTCTGGGCCAATCTTTCACTCATGTTTGTGAGATCTGAAAGAATATATGCCCTCATCAGCAATGGGCTATCTGCCCTATTCTTGACAAACAAGGAGTAAGGATTATTTCTGATTTCTAAGCCTGGAACATTTCTCACCCTGGGCCATTCTGCCTACACTAATTAAAGTGCACCCTGGACAGAATGTATAAACCCTAAGAAATGTTTGGACCATTCCTCACCCTGGGCCATTCCTCCTACACTAATTAAAGTGCACTCTAGAGAGAATGTATAAACCCTTAAGGAATGACTATCCCTGATTGTTGATCTTGGACTATTCCCCACCCTGGGTCATTCCTCCGACACTAAACAAAGTGTAACCTAGAGAGAATGAGTCTGCCCCAGGGAATAACTATCTAGACCATTCCCCACCCTGGGCCATTCCTCCGACACTAAACAAAGTGTAACTTGGAGAGAATGATTCTTCCCTAAGGAATGTATATCCTGCATCAACCTCCAAAATGGACCATTCTTCAAAACTACTCACAACTATGAACTTCGAAAGAATGACTGCCCGATGAGGCAGACCATTCTACTTGACCACTACTCAGAGTGACTGCCAAGAAGAATGAATGTCCTAGACCACTCCCCGTGTTAACCACAATGGGAAGTCATTGTCTATGATACATCAAGAATCATTCTTCCTCCCATGTTAACTACAATGGGAAGTCACTGTCCGTCAGAAATCTCAATCCACTTTCCGAACAAGAAAGCATTTGTCTAATCTGGACTATTTTTTTTTTTTCTAATTACAAAGATAAATAATATTTTCAGTGTTCTCACCTAAATTGGAGAGTCATTTTTTCCTTTTCCAATAGGAAGGAAGTTGTTTCCACGAGCTCCATCTTGAGTACGCAAACTATTTCATCTTGGATAGAAGCTTTACCAAAATGTCTACTTATCTGCTTATCTGTGGAGATATGTGTTGGAGAAATCATTTTCTCCTTTCTGGACTTTATCATGGATAATGTAATGCTTGTAATTTATTATGGAAAACTTGTGAAGGCTTCATGTAGATCTGAACAATAGAGTACATCATAGTTGGAGAATTGGAACATATCCATGTGACACTTCTTCTGTCATCATGGGATCTGATCTTCTGAGTAGTCATATTGATGTTATAGGAAATCTTCACCATGCTTCTGCTATGCACTGGAGGTTCTTCACCAAGTTGTCTTCTTCTTATTTTCATACAGGAGTCTCTTTCTAGTATACCTCAAAGTCTTGAGATTTCTCTTCATATGCTCTTTATTCTATTTCTCTGGAGAACATACTTTGCATTTATCTGATGTAGAATTCCAACTCATGAATGTTTTGGATGATATAGTGACTCATGCAGTGATATGTCTATTGTACTAGAATAAGTAATCATCATAGTATTCTCCCTCCATCTAGGAGAACCTCTGGTTCTGGATCTTGCAATGATTTCATTCATAAGTCTTCTATACACTGTTCTTCATCACAACCTCAAGTTCTTCTACTTGATTGCTTTTATTGAGTTCATATTAGGCTGGTAATCTTGTGATTCTTGATACAATGACTGTTTGTTCTGGTTTTTTTTTTCTTCTTTCTTGGAATCTTCATGTTCTTCTTCATGTTTTTCATTATCTCTTGAGTCCATGGAGCTTCTTGTAGATTCCATGTTCTAGAGATTCCACTTCTTCCTTTCATCATAGGATCACAGATCTGAATGGGCAACTAGAAATTCTTTAAGGCTTCTGAGGAAGTCTTCTTTTGTGGCTGAACTGAGCATGTACTATCTTTTCATGGCTACTACCATAAATATATATTTTTATCATCTTCAATGGATCATAGGATTATCTCCCTCCTAATCCTTTCATTATATAAGAGTGCATATAATCAACTCCCTCTGTCTAATAGAGTCCACGCTTCCATCTACATTCTTATTGTCTTCTGCAATATATAATTGGCTCTTCTTTCTGACAGAGTCCACGCTTCCGTCTTATTTGTCATCATAAGTCTTTCTCCAATTCCTCTTGATGTATGACTTCTGAGTCTCTTCATGATTGATTCATGTTATCTTGCAGTAGCTTCCACATGATTTGTATTTTATCCTTTAATGTGTATTATCTAATGATATTCATTCTTATCCTATTGTTCTTCCATAGGTCTACTTGGAACACATTATCTTTCAAGAGATAGATATACAAGATACATACAAAGACGATGCAACAAGATATGTACAGAAAATAAGAAGAATGTTGTTACCTTTTTAGTAGAAGAAGTCTCTTCCATCCTGCTTAGTCTTCTTTGTAGGTTCATTTTCTTCGGCAACTGATGCTTCATGTTTCTCTTTCCTTTTCTTTATCTCAGGACATTGGTTCTTATAGTGTCCGTACTTTTGACAGTTGAAGCATTGTATTTCTGAAATGTCTTTCTCTTGATTTGGCTTCCTCCTTGAACCAAACTTCCTTTTGTTCCTGAAGTTCTTGAATCTTGCTGTGAAGGCTTGATCATCGTACTTCTTTTGGGGTTTCTCTTTTGCATTGATCCTTGATTCTTCTTGAGCACAGCAAGTCCAAAGTTCTTCAAATATCAGGTACTCATTCCTTGTGTTCATTCTTGCGGCAAATGCATCCCATGTCTTGGGAAGACCATTTCACCAATTCCTTTTCTGAAGTGATCTCTTCAATAGCTTTTAGTTGATCTCTTAGCTGGGAGATCCTTACAAATTATGATGTTATGTTGTCATCATCATTCATATTCATGTCATGGAGCTCATTATTTAGACTCATAACTTGTCCAATGTTTCTGATTGAGAAGAGATTTGTTAGGGAATCATACATCTTCTTCGATGAGTCAAGATGGGAGATGTAGGGTATCAAGTGGTGTTATATGGAATCCATAATGATACTCATGGCATTGATTTCAACATCTTTCAAATTCTCCATAGCTACAACGTTCTGCGGTTCCTTGTCTTCTCCTTTAAACTCTGGCTTCACGATATTTCCTTTCAAAATATCTAGTACTTTATTCTTAGCAAGGATGAGGTCAATCCTTGCCTTCCATGCTTTGAACTTAGAGGTTCCATATAACTTATTCTCAGACTTCATAGAGTTCGTCATGGCTGCTTGACTTGGTCAAAACCTAGATTTGATAAGAAATACAAACTTCACGTCTTGGCCTTCTAAGAGTACCAGGAGATGCGTTGGGCTAGGGAGCACTAATATATCCATAGATTAGGTCAATCTCGTCACTTAAGGTGCCTCGACAAGAGGTTTAGGGCTTCTGCAACTGCTTCTGCTAGTAACCCTAGTTGCAGTGCTTTTGGAAACTGATCCTACTAGTAACCCTAGCGACAGTTCCTCAATGAGCTCAATGTCTAGTAGCTATGTTTCCTTCCAGCATTTTAGGTTGACTGAAGGGGTGTGGGCCCATAACCTGTTAGAATATAAAAGATGGTGTGCTTGTTTTACCATTGATGATACCTTCCTCACCCAACCATAGGCCAGAGCCTCCCTCCAAGCACCTTAACCTTGATTAAGAATTCCTCCGGAAGCAAACCCTAGGCTAGATATCCAAACAAAGGGTAGTGCATCATTCCTTAAGGATAGTGCATCACAAAACGTTGATCAGACAGTCCAAACCATCACCAATAGATAGTCCAAGCCAACACTGAAAATAGTTGATGTTGCAGCTGCACCTGCAGTCCTCCTCCACACATGTGCACCAAACTGGAGCTGCAATGCGCACCAAACTAGGAACTGTAGTTCTAAGATGTTGTCAAATGAGAACTGGCGCCCTGTATTTATAGTGGTTCTTCCAGTTTTGTTGGGGTCGACTTCTCTTTCTGGATATGTGTCTGTTCAGTATATTATTATTATTTTTGGTTGACTTCTTCTCTTGGAGGCTAATAACCTAATATAAATTATCTTCTTGAGCCGACAAGGCTTCTAGGGTTATTAGCCAACTCATTAGGGTTTCTCTTGCTTTCCAGAGTCTTATATTCTCGTTAGGTTCACACGTGGGGGTAAATACCTCCCACGGCTACCATAATATTAACATCCCTGCCCCCAATGCTTTTGAAGAAGGAAATAATGCCAATATTTCCCTCACCATATAAAAAACGAGCTAACCAGCTTATATAGATATAAAAAATACATAAATACAGAGGCAGTCATGGTGCCTCTAGAGCTCCACCACCTAGCCCTTTTTCTGGAGGAGGGGAACCTCCAGCTAGGGGTCCCACAGGTCCTAGAGGTAGTCTCCCAATCATTGCCACCTCCGCTATAGCTGCTCTCCAAACCATGGTCTACCACGCCACCAGAACACCCACACACTACAGGTGCGCACCCATGCATGTGAATTTCTCGATTACTCGCGCACTAGGGGGCCCATACCCCAAAACCTTATGTACGGTCCTCTGTACAAGCCCTTCCCAAAAAAAAAAACCCTAATTCTATACAGGAGGATACGACAACTAACCTAAAGCTCATTGATCCTGAATCGACTGCCTCGATCTCCCAGAATATCCAAATCTCCTCTAAAATCGCTCATCCACTCAATAAGATAGAAGGTACAAATAAAGTGGCATTTTGGTCCCTAAAACTATATATAGTCCATTTTTCCAAACTTCCAGACTCAATTCTGGGAGCTCCAGGCATCCATTTTTCGATCCATCTTCAGCCACGTGATCAGGACCCCGTCACCTACACAATTCCATTCCCTGGGCCATTTTCCATCCTCATCCCGAGGGGGAATTTTTATCATATGACGCTCAAGTACGCATGATTACATTCACATATTATTGAATAATTGTTATATGATCTTTCTCTTCGGATATTGTTCACGTTGGGTATTTGGTTTTCATGTGTGCAGGTACTTGATCATCATACGTCAGCAATATCCCTTAAGGTATATCATCGACACTGGCATGTAGTCATTCCCTTTGAATATCAAATTGCATCTCCTAGTGACACCCACCGATCTTTCCCCCAAACGATCGCCAATATATTGCATCTCTTTTGTCACCTAAATGAACAAAATAGAGATGCATACAAGCCTAGTTGGGTTAGCTAGGCAACAATGAAGAAAAGAGTTACAAGTATAAAGCATAAAGGATAAGCAAAGAACTAAACTAAGAACATTAAAAGAAACTAAACTAGAGTGCATAAGGACATTAGAACAAGAAATAAAAAACATTCATGCCACCAATGGAAAGGATTGTATTAGTTGAAAGAAAACACCAAAGAGAAAGGGAGATGTATGGGTCCCCTCTTCCTCCAAGGGAGGGCTCTTGGACCCCCAAATATTGAGCTCTTATTACAAGTAACAAACTAGAATGAAATGTTGAAGAGAATACAAAGAACATTTACTCAAGAGGTGATGTGAATGGCCAAATGAAATGGTGCTTGCATGCTCTTGATGAGAAAAGAGTATCCTCGAAGAGATTATAAGCAACATAACAATACAAATGAATTCCTTGAAAATATAGTGCACCCATGGCCTCTTTTTATAGCATATATTTGAGGCATTATGCAACTATTTCTTAGTGTGAACAAGGGGCCCTTTAGGGCACCTTTAGGTCTTTGACCACCCCCCTAGTCAGATTCAACCGAGATTTGAGTGTCAAATTGACTTGGAAGATAAACCAGAAGTGGGTGG
This sequence comes from Picea engelmannii, assembly GCA_009831015.1. NCBI lineage: Eukaryota > Viridiplantae > Streptophyta > Pinopsida > Pinales > Pinaceae > Picea > Picea engelmannii. The sequence continues at coordinate 1,254,607 of ML778878.1, forward strand.
AAAGCCGACTAATATCGTAAATGCGTCGTTTTGAGGTGTGTGTGGTTTTTTGTGTCCACAGGCACGCATTGCGCACATTTTCACTTTTTCTATGTTATCTTACTGTCGCACATGCATGCATGCCTTGTGTAGTTTTAGCGTATGCTGATTTTATTGTTGGTTGTATAGTTTAGGACCTTTTGGAAATGCATTTTTGGTCCATGAGTGAACTAATGAGTGTTTTGAAGATGTTAGATTCCTGTAACCATTTACAGATGAAATTACGGTGATAACAAGGAGTGTAGAAAATTATGGAAGGGGTTTCATGATGTACCATAATGATTCATTGAGCCTATTATTCCTAGGTAAGCCAGTTCTATTCAGATTCTTTAAGGAGACTTACTCTTTTTTTTATTTAACTTTTTCTTGAGCACTCAACACACCCTAAAAGATTTTATGAATTTGTTTTCTCTTTTGTGTACCACTTATTTTCTTTTGTTCTTCTTTATGAATTGAGTCCATTGTGGAGGGATCTCTAATTTCGTTTTCATGTCTCATCATCAATCAAGTTGGATTTATTTGAACATGTCAAAGAGAAAACTTTATGTCTAAAAAGAAATTGGCATTTTAACTAAGAATCTACAGCTAAAATTTTGACCCACGTGCTTATGTTCGGCATCGAAAAAATATGAGCAAGAAAAATGACCACATAGTAAAAATATTTGTTGATCATTGATGTATCATCGACATTGGTAAAAAACAAAGTAGATTTGCACTGGTTTTTCGCAAAAAAGATTTAGGAAGTGGTTGATTTCCCATTGGTGTCTGTGAAATATGAGAGGGATAAACATTGACATGGGCCATGATGAACCTTTGATAGTCGATTACTGATGTGTTTGTTCGAGGTCAATGAAATATCAATGAGTTAAATCATGGAAAATTTTCGCCTTGACACACCGCCAATCACCAATCCCCGATGCATTTTCAACATCGACAAGTTTTGAGGGGGGTAATTTGGAAACTCTTGTTTAAACTTATTGTCGATCGTCGATCCTTGATACCTTTTCAACATAGAAATCATAGCACATGTTGTTAAAAATATTATCTAATGAAAATCATGGATTCTGAATAACACGATTAAGCAAAAATTCTAATCTCAAATGCCACATGTATTTGTCGCATAGGCATTTCGTACGAGCTAGTTTCATCCCGAGTCACCTTAGGTTTCCCCATTTCCTAGTCACACTTCCAAGTCAACATTTCCACATCAAATTTGTATGGCAATATGGATCAGTGTCAAATTTTTTTCCAAGAGATATCAACAAAGATTGTCTAAAGAAAAAAAATGACTCTTGATTCACCATTTAAATTAGCGAAACGATGGGATGTTTTCAACACAAAATAAGAACGGATTTTTCCATTTAATAGACCAGTTAATTTTTTGATCCGCATATGTTACTACCCTGTACAACAATTGAACAATGGGAATTTTAAATCCATGATTAACCTCATTATATACTGTGTCTGGACCACCAACCTACGATTGCATTTAATCTTGAACATAATGAGGATATGGCGATAGATTTTGTAGAACCACATTCACACCCAGAATTGAAGAACTGATGGGATTGGGTAAGTATTATCTCCATTTAAAATCACTAATACATCTTCGAATGCCTACATTTTGCACGCAAGTTTCTCATTTTTAGAGCAACCGAAGAAGCGAAGAGAGTGTCTTAAGAGTTGTGTTTGATCCTTAAAAATTTCAAAAACACTAGCTTAAGCTATTGTGAAGAAGAGGTATGTATTAATTTTATCATTTCGACGGTTGCATTTTTATGTATTAGCATTCTATTTGCAGCATGGTGTCTAACGTTGTTCTCTTTGCAGGAAAAAATCATTTAAGTAAACCAGTGACAAGATGCTCACCGAGGGCATCGAAATTGAAGGAAGCAGATATTGGTGAAGGATCTTCTCCTGGAACTTTGAGGCAGTTGGAATTTTCTCCCAGAGAGGAACCATTCATCAAAACATAGAATAAGAAGGCATTTACTCAACCCCCCTCTTTTGGTGATACAGAAGAAACTATTAGATTAAATATGATTCTCCCACAATGGGGAGATTTGTTCAACATCATTAATTAGGAAGATTACCGGAATTTTATCCCCCATAGTGATTGAGATTTAAGGGTTCTCGACGATTGGGTTTTTTCGAATATCCAGTGGTCATGCTTGCATATGGTAGCCTATTGAACCCTAGTATTTCCCTACATTGAGACTCTGAGTTGCATAATTGATCATGCAGACGCGCAGAGGTGCCTAATCAATGACAGGAATGGTGTATGTGTTAGATTGTTTCTCCTGATAGAAGTCCATAAATATTAAATATCAGGGACCCAGAGGAGTGGTTGAACACAGATTTTGTGGTAAAGTTATATGAATTCCATGACACCAGCCAATTGATGGCATCCTAGTGGAAGGAGGACAAGAAATTCACAAACTGGAGCCAGGGATGGTTTTAAGGATGGAAATTTATTTTAAAATGTAGAAACTGTTGGCAGTTGGCATATTTATTATGGGCAGACAGAAGGAAGAGTATTTGTTTGTCATTGATGGCAAGCTCATCCCAACGATGACAAACAATAGAAAGTGGAAATACCAACAACGAAATGATGATCGCATGGCAAGATCAGAAGCATAAACTCCATTTCGAAGTTTTGGATACCGGGAGTTGGAGGAGTCAAGATTCGAGACTCTTCATCACAGGAGGCCCAAAGTTGTGAAATGTGAAATACCGAAATCCCGAAACAGGCACATCAAACCATGACTTAATCTCCATTTCATACTTTCAGATACTGGGAGTTGGAGGAGTCAAGAGTCGAGACTCTTCATCAAAAGAGTCCCGAAGTTGCGAAATGTGAAACACCAAAATCCTAAAACAGGCACATCAAACCATGACTTAATCTCCATTTCGTAGTTTTGGATACCGGGAGCTGGAGGAGTCAAGAGTCGAGACTCTTCATCATAGGAGTCCCGAAGTTTAGAAATGTGAAACGTCGATCATTTCGGGGTTTGTGACCTAGAATGTCGAGATACTTCTCCACAGGAATGTCGAAATGTAGGAATGCCAAAATGAAAAATCACGAAAGTAATTTATGGATAAACTCTTGGTGACAAATGTGGACATGTGAATGAATGAGCTTGCAAGTTGCAAGGCTCCATTTCTTGATCGGGAGTTGGAAGAGTCAAAGTGACTCGCAACAAATTTGTGAAACGTGAAATTACGAGATACAGTTTCGAATAAGGCTGTGGTCATAGCCAGTGGTCACATATGTGGAAGATGGAGGAAGGCTCTAACAAATAAACTCCATTCCAGAGATCGTGACTTGGAGAGTCGATATGCCTTGCAATAGGAATTCACGACATGCGAAATTGCGAAATGCCAAAATCCGAAAAACACATTTTAGTGTAGGTTTCGGATATCGGGAGTTGGAGTGTCGAAACTCTTCACCAGAGGAATGCCGAAATGTCGAAATGAGAAATGGAGAAATCAAAGTGATACCCTGTGCTTGTAATCCAACAGTGTTGGATACTTGGAAATATGATCTAAGCGCTATTGTTTCTCTTCATGATTAATTGTTTAGTTACGATTCAGTTATTAGAACCGAATCATGGTTCTTGGACAGTTGGCGTTTCAGTTGCTAAAGCGTTGTTCTAGGGATTTGAGGAGTAAATGAAGGGGTCGTAGTGGATAAAATAAACATGTAGTGTCTATGTGTGGTTGGCTGTTTTGACTGAAAAAATGAGTTGAAATGTAGAAAGGTAAAACTACAGCATGTGCAGTGTGAAGAAAGCTCAGAGATAAGGAACATAAGCTGAACATAAGAGAAAAGCTGAAGAGAGAAGAATGTGCACATATCAAAGAGCATGAGAAGGATAGAGAAATAACAGATAGGCATAGAGAGAAAGTCAAGCCAAATATGAACAGAGTAGAAGAATAGTGTAGAAGAGAAAAATTGCAGAATAATGAATAAGTGGTAAGAATTGATTTATCTGTGTTGTTGGTTATTCAATCATTTATTTGTAATAAGGGTGCTAGGGAGGTGCTAGGGAGGACTGTTGTCCTCAGAGGTTCAAGTGGGTGCTTGAACACAGGGAGTTGTATCTTCCATCTGGTTGCATCCAAAGAAACCAGGGTGGTAGGGTGGTGCAAGGGAGAACAAGTGTTCTCTGTTATACGGGTTGGAGCCTGTGTAACTAGAAGTTTGTTCTTCCATCCAATTGGTGATGGAACATTAAGGGAGTTGGTGCTTCCTTCTAGTGGGTGCTAGAGAAACCAGAGAGTTGGTGCTCTCAAACAAGTTGGGTCTTGTAAAACAGAGGTAGTAGCCTCACATTGAGTTGGTGCTCAATTATAGATGATGTACATAACTTAAAAGACCGCTTATCATTTCAAAGAAGAAGAGGTTTTCTCCCTTTATGGGTTTCCTTGTGAAAATATATCTATGTGTATATCTTATGTGTGAGTGATGCTCATTATTTATGTTGTCCATATGTAGTATATTATTGATGGTCACTTGGAGAAAAATTAAAAATGGTTTAATTGATTTGAAATTGTTTAAGCACAGTAACAACTGATTCACCCCCCCTCTTAGTTGTCTTAGTAATTTCAACAATTGGTATCAGATCGGGTTCCTTTTATTTAAAGGTAGATCTATAAGCTTAAACATGACAAGTCATGATGGGACTTCAACCAGTAAGCCTCCTCTGTTTGATGGAACAAATTTTTCCTTTTGGAATGTTTGAATGAGAACATACCTAATGGCCTTAGGTGATGATGTTTGGGATGTAGTAGAGACTGGATACATTAAGCCTATTGTGGTAGCTTCCAAGGATGATAAGTTAGAATTTATCTTTAATGCTAAGGGAATGAATGATATCTTGAATGGACTTGTAGAAGCCAAGTTTGTAAAGGTGATGCATCTTCAAACTACCAAAGAAATGTGGGATAAACTTATTAGCAGCTATGAAGGAAATGAGATAGTAAAAGATTCCAAACTTCAAACATTTAGGTTGAAGTTTGAACAACTAAAGATGAGTGAAGATGAAACAATTAGCAAGTATTTTTTAAGATTTGAAGAACTTGTGAATTCCATGAAGGGTCTTCGTGATAAGTTTGAAGAATCAATTTTAGTTTAGAAGATTTTAATATCTTTGCTTGATAAATTTAATCCAAAAGTATCTGCAATAGAATAACTAAATGATCTTAAAACTCTTTCCATTGATCAACTCCTAGGAACTTTAATTGCATATGAAATGAGAATCAACAAAGATAAATCCATTACTAGAGAAGAATATTTTAAAGCATACAAGAATACTGATTCAAATTTAGATGATATTGAGACAAACTTTGTGAGAAGGTTAAAGAAAGAATTAGGAAAATATCAAGGCAAGCTTCCCTTGAAATGTTTTAACTATGTTAAGATAGGTCATTTTGCATCTAAGTGTCCCCATCATAAAAAGGACTAGAACTCTAATGATGAAAAGAAGTATAAATTCAAGAAATATAGTAAGAAAAAATGTTTGTGTGCAAATAATGACAATTCCTTAGAAGACATGGAGAGTGATTCATCATGTGAAGACAAAGTGAATGATTTTATGCTTATGGCTATGGGAGATATTGATGATGAACACATAGGAGGTGAAATGAATGATGAAGAAGCTCTGGTGGATATGGAAGGTGAATTAATCAGTGCTTTGGAAAAAATTGACAGACTCAGATGTAAGAAGAGAAAACAAAAACAGTTGTTGAAGAAGTTTAAAATGAATGGTGAAAAATCTGATGAAAACTTTTCTCTACTAAAAGTGGAGTTAGAAGAGGTAAAGAAAATAGAAGACATACTGAAACAACAATTGTCAAAGAAGAAAGCGAGCTGTGAAGCCTTAGAAGAAGAGATAGTAAAAACCAGAAAAGAAATGGAGAAGTTTAAGGGATTGTATCACCAAAATCTGTCAAGTATTAAAGCCTCTGAAGGATTAACCTCCATTCTAAATCAGCAAAGAAACCCAAAGTTGAAAGAAAGATTGGGGTATGAAGAAGGATCAAGTAGTGATCATCCAAGTAATATAGAACCTATCAAGTTTGTCAAATCCTCAAACATTGACAACAGTCACTTTGCATAAACAAAGAAACAAAATCAACCACGAAGAAGGAATGAAAGAAAAAGTACCAGAACCGAATTTGTAGATCAGAGAGATTATCAACATGAAAGAAATCTACCTCCTCAAAGAAGACATACTTTTTCAAGGTACAAAGGTTTTTTCTATGGTTATTGTTTTTTCTGCTTGTAATGATTTTGTATATGACATTGCAGAGTGTGATTGGACTGTATTGCTTGGGATGGGTAACCCTTTCCTCCTTTGGAATTAGAGTTAGGAAAGTTGCATTGAGGGTTGTTAATACTTTCCCATAGGTTCGTGATTCCTCCATGACCTGCCTTACCTCTTCCTTGATTACATCCCAACAATGGTGGAAGAAATCAGTGGTGAAACCATCTGGGCCAGGTGCCTTGCCTGGCGGCATTGCTTTAACTTCATGATCAACTTATTCTTGAGTAATGGGTCTCATTAGTGCTTCATTCTATTTTGGAGTCACAAGGGAGGGTATGTGCCTTGTTATCCTCTGAATTGTTGTCGTTCTATCCTCATTGGTTTCTGTTAGGAGATATTTGTAGTAGGTGTTAAGTTCTTCAACAATTTGGTTGTGTTCCCTGATTGGGTTTCCTTGGGCATCTTCCAGATGTGTTATTCAGTTGTTGTAGCATCAGTGCATCATGGCTCTGTGGAAGAATTTTGTGTCCCTCTCGCCATCTTTGAGCCACTGGACTTTGGATTTTTATCGCCATAGTATTTTCTCTTTCTTTTTCCTTTCCTCTAAACTTGTTTGGAGCTATGCTTCCTCCCTCATTAGCTCTATTGTTCTGGTCCCTGAAATGAAGATTTCCTGCAGTTCGGCTAGCATGTTTTCGATAGCGTGCATGTTTTGAAATATTTTTCCAAAATTTTGCGTGTTCCATAGATTTAGCGAGTTTTTGAATTTTTTAAGACACTGATGGAATTTTTACATGTAGGTACCATGGTATATTTCCGCTTGGGCCCACCAATACTTTCCGTGATGATGGAATTCAAGGTGTGATAGCCAGAATTTCTCAAATCGAAAGGGTTTGTGTTGCGGCATAGTCCCTTTTTCTAGGCAGAAGGTGACCAACGAATGATCTGAGCCTGCCCTTGGAAGAATGAGGCTCTCCATGGATCGATTTTCAAAACAAATAAATAATAAAACCTATTACTTAATTAGTTTATAAAGTAAAGCATTAGTAATAATGAAAAAATATATTAATAATATATAAAAACATAAATGTATAAAAATAGTATTATATTAATTAATTAATATCCTAATGTAAATAAAGTATCAATATATTAATATATAATGTAATGTATTAATGTAACATGTTAATTAATAAATACTTTAATAATATATATTACACTAAGAAAGTAAAAACAAAGAAATAATATAACCTATTAATTAATTAATAAAGTAGAACATTTTTTCATACATTATTAATGTATTAATACATTACTAAAGTAACAATAAATGAATACATTAATAACAATGCAACAATCTATTAATAATATATAAATATATTAATGTAATATTGCATAAATGTAGAAAAATACTACTCTGTTAATTAATAAATATATGAACAATTTACTAATTAATGTATTAATACAGATATAGATAAAATTAAAGTATTAATTAATTAAGTAAGTAATGGCTTAATGTGATGTGTTGCACCCTTTTTGTCACCTTGGTGAGAAAATAAGAGGTGCTTTCATGCCCAGTTGGGTCTTGCTGAGCATGACAGCTGTAGAGGAAAGAGTTAGAGAAAGAAAAACAAAACTATAAGCAAGAATTAAACTAATACAAACTAAAATAATAAGCATAGGAACATAGAGATAACAAACACAAAAAAGACCAATATCACCAATGTTTTTAGGCTGATCTATTGATGAAATCAAAGCACCAAGAAGAAAGGGGACTATCAGTCCCTTCTTCCTCCAAGGGAAGGCTCTTGGACCCTCACAAGATTGCTCTCCTTACAACAAGAAAAATTAAAATGGTGATGAAAGAACTCCTTGCAAATCCACTCAATGGAGAGGTGGATTGCTCAATGAAATGGTGTCAATGTGTTCTTGCCAAGGATGGAGTCCTTAAAACAATATAGGAAGAATAACATTACATGAAATTCCTTGAGAAAATGAGGTGCATTCATGGCTTTTTATAGCATTGCTTTGGGCTTTTGTGTAACTGCCTTGTAGTGTGAAAAGAGGCCATTTAGGGCATTATTAGGTCTTTGACTAGCCTACCATGCGGATTCATCTCAGATTAGAGGGTCAAATCGTCTTGGGAGCTGATCCATAAGTGGTTTCTAGGCCGACCACTTCAATAAATGCACCGTTTAGCAGGTGCGCGGATTTTTGCGCTAACAGCCGCACATCGTGCACGTAAGCGCGCATGATACGTTTATGTTTCGTGCATGTGCGCGCGTGCCCAACTTCTGTAAAGAACTCTTCAATTTTTCACTACTTTGTATAGTTTTTGACCTTTTTTGAATGCTGTAAGATTAATTTAGGGCCAAGAATGACTTCATTGTTGTTTGACGATGCTGAGTTCTTGTCGCCACGTGCGGATGAAATTTTAGTGATAACAGATGCCCCCTGATGGATGAGGTTAGGAGAATACATATAGACAAAATCCATCAATGTTTCTTCTACTAAGAATGTTGTTGTAAGATAGAGCAATAGTGGGATCGTTCAGAGCAATCCTTTGGAGGAGAAAGGAACCGGTAGAACCCGACCTTCTATAAGGTGCGTAAAATATACAACTGTGTACAAACGAGGTGGGCATGCCCCATGCTCGTGTTATGTAACTCTGAAAAAAGATGACTAAAGTGTTGGTGTAGATAACTGCAGTGCCCTAGGGGGCGGTGATGATAAAGGCAGAAGACAATTCTGCAAAGGAACATACTCTGAATAATAGGCAATGATCGTTGTAATAAGTATCGACGATGATGCAGGCATTGATGGCCCTACCAAGTTCAGAGGTCTTTGGTAAATGATAAAAATAACTGCAATAGTTGCAAAGTAAGACCCACCATAACATGAGAAAGTGTTGGCGTCAAATGTTATGGGGGCCAATGACAGCAGGGAGTAATGGTGTTTCACCCTGTGTCATCCGAGATCTCTCATTGAATGGAGAATGAGAATCAAGATACTATCGCCCTTCCGAAAAATTGTGCTGATGTCGACAAAAGGGGAACGCGACTCCCAGAAGAAAAGGGCTTCGTGGAATCCACTGAGGTGAGGAAGTGGTATAGGTACATGGACGAAGTCAAGAAGTAGGAATACTCAAGACTGCGCTTTGTTGGAGGATGTATGAGATAAAGAGTGGCCGCAACTGTGTAACAAGGTCGAGTGTCAGGGGGACGACAAGACTGGTGATAAGTTATGCCAGAGGCAGGACAAGGTGAAAAAATTCAGAGGGTAGAGGTAAGTGACCTGTGAGGGGCTCTGAAGATATGGACGATGCCGGCAAGGGTAGATGATAAGTAATGCTCCAACCAAGGGTGACATGGGTTGCGCGTGGACAAAAAGGAAGCAAGTCGCCAACGGTGATGACAAAAGAAAATGTAATGACTGGAAATAAAGGCGTTTGTACAATAAATAACGAATAATTGGGGAGAAATGTACAAATACAGAAACAGGTGCCCCAGTGTGATATGGGTGGCCCAAGGAGGGCATAATGTGTTTGGAAGATTGACGAAGGGTGGGGGCCCCATTGGTGAGTTTTTGTATGAGGTAGGTGAAATGAAGATAGGTTCATAGATGGGAAAACTGAATGTGGAGGAAATGAAGGGTTTATGATACTGTGGAAGTGCAGGTAAAAAATAGAACCGTGAAGAGATAATCAGGGAGTCCGTGTGGGAAAGCTAGCAAAATGAGGAGAAGAAGTATGTGGTTAATTCGCAACATGATGAAAGACTATCGGGACTCCCATCCCTAAAGGGTAATGAAGAACAACATGAGTGTCAAAAGTGCCTAAAGCTGCTATGAATGGGACAAATCATCTGGGTGAGAATGCTACCGGGTGACAGTACCGAGGGTGAAAATGGAGGCGTGGGTACTGCAGAGCCGAGAAGGGGGATCCTAGAGGCCAATATCAGAGGGTGTGACTAGAAATGTAAATGTGATACAGTGGGAAAGACTACATGCCAGTGCTGAGCATATACCTGAAGGGGTGGTGTTGATGAATGATGATCAAGTACCTGCACACATGACAACCGAATACCCAAAGTGAACAATATCTGAAGAGAATCAAAGATATGAGCATGTATTTGATAAATGTGACTATGTCTGGGCGTACCTGACCATGATCTGAAAAAAAAAGGCCCCCTGGGGGCTTAGGATGAAAAGTGACCCAGGGACTGTTGTGATGTAGGTGACGGGATGTTAATCCTGTGGCTGAAGACAGTTTGATAAATGGACACCTTGGGCTCCCAGAATGGCGAGTGGAAGTTTGGAAAAAGGTCTATATATAGCTATAGGGCCCACATTGCCACCTCATTTGTACCTGCTGCAATAGTGAGTGGATTAGCAGTTTCAAAGGAGATTTGGAGATTTGGGGAGGACGAGGCATCTGTTTGAGGAGTTACGAATATCAGGTTAGTGGTCTGATCATCCTGCATAGAAATAGGTTTTCAATTTTTGGGCAGGGTTTGTACTGGGGGCCGTACAGGGGTATTTAGGGGATGTGGCCCCCCCATGTGCAGGCGACTCGGTGAGAGGCACACATGCGTGTGGGCCTGTACACTGATTATATGTGCATGGATGCGCAATAGGGGGAATTTAAAGTGTGCCCGAAGGACCCGCCCGAAGGACATGTCTGTGAGTTGAACAGGTGCACATCAATGCGCTCCTATAAGTTTGACAGGCACACACCGGTGCACGTCTATATGGTGAACATGCACGTGTAGGGGCGCACCTGTGAGGCAAATAGGTACACATTGATGTGCACCTGTTCAGTGTACAGGCGCGCATATATGCGCGCCTGTGCAATGAACAGGCACGCATGTGTGCACGCTTGTGCAAACAAAAACCGCGCCTAGGAGGCAAGGTTGAAGGGTAAGAAATGAGTGTTTTTTTTATGCTATTGATGGTTGCATGAGCTAACATAGGGTCTGTGTTGCCTGCAGGTTGATTGTGGTGATGATGCCAGTGTTGTGGCGAGAGCGAGACTAGGCCTGTCATGCGTGCTACTTTGGCAACCTGTGGGTTGCTAAAGTTCTTTGAGTGCCCGTTGATACGGGCACAGAACCATTTATTGCAGTTCCTGATCTAGATGTAGAGTCTCGAGCTGCACTGCTTCCCCGTCCGAGGAGAGCAGATCCCTTCACTGCGGTGGAGGATATTTATTTCTTGACTGGGCTCCCCTTTTGGGGAACGCCCCTACTGGAAGAGCCGGTGCTGCCTAGAGATACAACCCTTTTCACGATTGGCCAGCGATACTACTCAGGTCGGGACTTATGTCTGGGACTGTGGTGAGCATCAGTGTTATAGACTCCCTAGCACATTGTTGTATAGTGGCGATGATTGTTCGTATATATGGGTCATTTGCAACCTAGCGGATTAGTGGTGGCTAGCTTTTGGTGTTGGAGAGAGTGGTGGTCGGCGAGCAGTTCGTGTGGGGACTGATGCTGCGTGCGTGGATGGTAGCGCAATTGGATCACTGTCGGTCCACAGGTGCATGACAGTTTGCATTTGGGTCGATCCTAGTGGCATGGTTCTTAGAGAGGGTGTCGATGTTGCGCCCGAGGGTTTTACTGAAGATGCCAGGGGCGTGAGAGCTGTGATTGAGGTGGTGGTTGACCATTTTTCTTCATCACAGTGGTGGCGAAGGTGGCCACTTCTTTTCAGCAGAGGCGACGGGGATATGGCGGCAGATGTTGCAGGTTATACTTCAGTACCCCTATGCTAGGGTGGAATTCCAGGGGGACCCGGACATGGTGGTACCTCCAGGGGAGGCTTTTGACCATCGAGCTATGTTTAGTATTGGTGTGCATGTTTTTATGTATATTTTTTTGTGAGATAGCAGTCCATATGTATATGATATAGATGTTGATACTATCTTTTGTTGTTGTTTTTTGCATGTGCAGATGTGGCACCTCGCGGGCACGAGGTAGAGATGCAGAGGGTGTCGGCTCGTCGAGAGCCAGAGAGACTACCGCATGGAGAGAGACGTTGGCGGGAGGATGTCGCGTGGCGACCAGCAGAGCCCGAGAGGGTAGCGAGGCGGCGTCGGTTCGATGACCCTGGTATGGGGCCATCACACGCTCCTCCGGCGGTAGCAGGGGTGGATTTTGATGACATACGTCGTCGTCTGGAGATAGTGTTGCAGGATGTGCCTGAAGGCATGTGGACGTGTATCCAGGACAAGAGCTTCCTGGAGCAGTGTGTGGGGGTGCCTCCACCATGGCAAGCCATAGTGTGGTGAGCAGCAGTGCTTGCAGCGATGATGAGTGGATGCCTGCTACCGGGGTAGGAGGGTCCTTTGGGTGGTCCACCACCACTTGGGGCAGGTGGTGGTGGGCCACCACCTCCTCCTAAGGGAGGAGTAGGTGGTGGTGCAATAGAGGCACCCTGAGTGGTGTATGATGTACATCTTTGTTTTTGTTGTATATAGGATGGTGAGCCCATTGTTTGTACCGAGGTGCTATAGTGGCCTACGGATACATGTATTTTTGTATGTAAACATTCATATGGCATGATGGGCCTTTATATATACATGAGTATACATATTTTGAGATCTTGATGTTGTCTACATGTTTTCAGCTGATGTGTTGAGTACGTCCATTCTATATATATGTTGTGACAGTGTTTCATGATATGTTTATGTATGTGTAATTTGATGTGATATATGCCAATCTAACACCGTGTAATCTATTTGATCTATTGTTTGATTCAGTTGTCTTGGAATGTGTGTAAATGTAATGGAATCAAAATGTCGAGATAATAGTCTAACCTACAGGTATTTGCGAAAGAGGCACGGATCGCGTACACGGTATACATTGTTGAGCTGGAGAACGACTAGTTGAGAGTCGAGGAAGACGTTAAGGTGACGAATATGATGATGTTGGGCATCGGCCAGGAGGCCAATGACAGCAGTGTATTCGGCTTGGTTGTTGGTTGCTGGTCCCAAACATATGCCGCTTAAATGTAACATTTCATGTGAGGGGGTGTAGAGAGCCCAAGCAGCTGAAGTGAGATTTTGTGTCCAACGGCTAGCGCCGTCGGCATAGCCAATATGGTAAGCTGGTGGAGGAAGCATCTGTCAATAGCACAAAGGATAGTTTAGATGAGAGGGAAGGAGAGAAAAGATTAAAAATGCTAGAAAAAGAAATAACCTAAAGTAGAATGACTACGTTTAATCATAAAATTTCTTGAGATACAACCCATTGACGAGTTCCTTGAGAGAGAGGCCTTTGGGAGAGGCCAAGATGTATGCACCTTTGGTGAGGCAATGTTGGATGATATAAGGGCCATGCCAAAGTGATTCGAATTTTCCGTGGCCAAAGGTATCATGAGCGATATCATAAGCCAGGACGAGGTCACCTTCGCGGAATAATCGAAGGTTGACATTGGCGATCAAAGGTAGCCTTGGATCATTTTTTAGTTGCCTTGTTGTTCTGTAAGGAAGATCAACGATCTTCATCCAGAGACTCCAAGTTCAGCAAGCACTGCTCCATTGGAGTAGTGTGAGTTAATAGCTCAATTGCGGTGCGTAAGGTGGGAATTTCTCACTCGATGGGAAGAGTTGCCTTGACCCCATGGACTAAATGGAATGGTGTGAAACCAGTAGCGGTCTTCACCACCATTCGATAAGCCAATAGAGCAGAAAATAACATATGATGCCAATTGGTTTTATGTTTATTAACTGTGCGCTATAACATGGTCTTGAGGACTTTGTTAACTACCTCGACCTGTCCGTTTGAATGAGGGTAATATGGTGAGGCACACTCGTGAGAGAAGCCTAACCGATATGAGAGTTCGACAAATATCTCATTCTCGAAGTGTTTCCCATGATCGAAAATGAGTTGGATTGGTACTCCAAAACGGGATATGACGTGATTAAAGAAAAAATGAGCTGCAGTGTCAGCGGTATTGTTGAAAGTGGGCATAGCTTCGGCCCATTTGGTGAAGTAATAAACAGTGACAACAATGTATATGTGACCATTGTTGGAGGGGGGATTACAAGTCATAAAGTCGATGCCCCATTTACAAAAGGGGTTGGCCGTAATGACAGGGTGAAGAAGGGCAGGGGGAGCTCGGGCTTTGTTGGCATAGAGCTGACATTGCTCACATCGTTTCATGGCATGAATGCAATCATGAAACAAGGTAGGCCAAAAGTAATCGACTCGGATAATATTTTGAGTAGTGGATATACCCGAAATATGGTCCCCACATGCACCGTTGTGGCATTCATTTAAGACTCTATCAGCCTCATCAATAGTCAGGCATCGATGAAGGATGGTGTCGACGCCCCTCCGGTATAAGATATCGCCAATGAGAAGGTAGCAGAGGGCTTGATGGCGAATACGTCGACGATCATCACGTGAAAGGTGATTACCAAACTTTTGAGTTCGGAGGTAGAGGAGAAGGTCGTCGTACCAAGGATCATCCGAAGTGATGTAAAAGAGATGTTCGTCCAAAAAGTTGGTGTTGATGGGGGCACTGGTGGTGTCAGAGGGGAGGGCCATGACAAGTTCGGTGATAACGAGGGCCTTCTTAATCTTAGGTGTTGAGAACTCGAGGTCATACTCCTGAAGGATAACAATCCATTGAGTGAATTTTCCATTAACTTGTCGACGACTGAGCAAGTATTGCATAGGGTTGGAATCTGCAACGACCTTGGTGGTGCGAAGCAAAATGTAATGGCACAGTTTCTGGACTGCGAGGACAACTGGAAGAGAAAGTTTCTCTTCATGTTTATACTTCAAGGGTGGTCCTGAGAGGTTCTTACTAATGTAGTAAATGACATATTCACGATTGTCATCTCCGAGCTGGACGAGGACGCTGGCTACTGATACAGCTGATGTGGATACGTAGAGGATGTAGTCACGATTATAGTCAGGTGCACTAATTAAAGGTGCATTTGAAAGCGCTACTTTCAGATCGTCAAAAGACTGTTGGGCATGGTCATCCCAGTGAAATGGGATGTCATGACATAGTAAGCAAAGGAAATCGTGTGCGTGTATGACGTAATCAGGAACAAAGTGTCTGAGAAAGTTAGCTTTGCCCTGTAGACTCTGAAGTTGTCGTAAATTTCGGGGAGGTGGAGTTTCGATGATAGCTTTGACTTTGAGGGGGTCCACGGTAATATCGCTTTGGGAAACAATAAAACCGAGGAGGTGCCCGGCGGTGACATAGAACACACACTTGAGAGGATTCAAGCAGATGTTGTATTGACGACACCATTGAAAGATGGTTCGTAAATCATCGAGATGCTGGGTGTGTTTCTTGGATCGAGTGGTGAGGTCGTCGAAGTAGGCAAGGATGATTTTAGCCAGATCGTGAAAGATGTATGTCATCGTCCGCTGGAACGTTGCGCCGCCATTCTTTAAGACGAAAGGCATGACACGATATGCAAAGGTACCCCATGAGGTAGTGAATGTGGTTTTATACTGATCGGCTGGGTGGATTTGTATTTGGTTATAACCAGAGAATCCATCCATAAAGGAGAGAGCCTCATGGCCGACGCAGTTGTCGATAATTTGATCGATGAAAGGCGTTGGAAAGTTGTCTTTTGGACATGCATTATTGAGATCACGAAAGTCTATGCAAATGTGGATAGTGCCCTGTTTTTTGTCGACGGGAACAGGGTTGGAAACCCATGAAGTGTAAGCATTGGGGTAAATAAACCCGGCAGCCCGTAATTTGTCGATTTCGTCTTTGATAGCCATGGATTTGGATGGGTGTAGCGGTCACTGCTTTTAGTGAACTGGTGTGATGTCAGGCCAGGTGTCGATTGAATGTTCAACAATAGAGGGATCGAGGCCAGGCATTTCTGTGTATGACCAGGCGAAAATATCCCTATATTCCTGGAAGAGGGATTTATATGCGGCGATTTCCTAAGGAGTGCAAGTAGCTCCAATGGTGACTTCTTCGATGATGCCATTTTTAATGGAAATGTCGATTTTGATGGTGGGGGAAATGTTGCCTTCTTCAAATGCATTAGGGGCAGGAATGGGATTGTTGAACCAATTGATAGGCCCAGATGGGATAAAATATTTGGTTTCGATTGTGTAAATGGGGTTTTGGTTAGGAGGCATGGGGGCTTCCTGTGGAGAGAAGAGTGCACAGTGATGTAGTGCATCCCAGGGTGAGTCTGGGAGGTTTAGCTCTTCGAGTATTTCCTTGTCGCATTGGAAACGCCGGGAATAAAAGGGATTGTGAGGAGTGATCTTAGTGACAGTGTGATTTCCCCCTGATGGAGAAGCAGGGGGAACAATGCTAGGAGATGGAGAGGGTTCACTAAGCATAAACCATATATTGAAGTATTGAGGGGTACCCGTGGTGGTTGGGTGGAGAGTCTCCGTAGGGGAATGAGCAGGAGAGTTGGGGGGGTTGTGGGGTGAATCCTCAGAGATGTCATTTAAGAACCATGGAGGCATTGGGAGTGCCTCAGGCTCAGGAGAAATGACTTGAGGATCCTCTAGTGATGAGGTAATGTCAATTATCGCCTCTACGGGTTGGTGAAGCAGGGCCAATTGACGTTGCATGTATGCAAGGATCATAGGACATTGGTATGTAAAATGAGCTAATGAATCACAGAGAGAGCAAGGGCATCTCATACGTTCATTGACTGAAGTGGTGACATAGCGGATGTCAGTGATATTTGAAGAGGACGTAGCAGGGTGTGGGTTGTTCTGGAAGTTCTGGCGCACAGTGGCCAATGTCTGCCGAAAGTGTGGCAGTGATGGGCAATGATGAGTGTAATGGCCATACTCTGAACAGATAGTGCAAGCGTATTTGTTCCTCAACCCTTTACTACTGGAAGGGTTGGTGGTATTAGCAGTAGTGACGGGTATTGTGGAAGTTTGATTGGGAGGGATCGAATTCCGTAATTCAGGTAGTGACGGACAATTGTTGGTTTGGTGGCCTTCTTTCTCACATAGTGCACAAGGTGGTGGGATGCATGGAGGAAGTGGAGCGGTGGGCTCTTTCTTCTTTCTCCTACCCCCAGCTGTAGCAGGGTGGGTAGTGAGGAGGGGGGTAGAGGGGGTAAGGACGGGGATTGTCATGGGAAGTCCTTCCTGTGGGGGAAGGGATGGTCGAGGGACCATCTCTAGTGGGTGTAAATACAAAACTAGGATGGCTAACACCATATTCGGTAGTGTGAGCATTGCGGCTAGATAAAAAGCTTCGATACCTGGTGGAGGGTAAAATAAGGGAATTTGGGTAAGGGGTTGGGGGACTGTCTCCCAAACGGGACTAGGCCCTTGAGGGGATGTGGATTCATGGACTGTTGAGGTTGATGAGTATGCAGGAGGCTCCGGCGGAGATGGTTCTGCGACTAGTGGGACTTCAGGAATGACTGAAGCCTCCTGAGGAGGAAGAGCATCCTCTGTGTGAGTTTCGTTAGAGGATATGACGCATACCTGATTAGCAGGATGAAGGAGTGGTGGTGCTCCATGGTACGTCCCTAACAAGGATGGATCTTTGAAAATCCTAGGACCCATCTCTACGAGTGGATATGCGTCTTGGTTGGAGTGGATGAGAGGAAGAATGTTATCGAGGTTGGTAGATGGGTTAGGCTCATAATGTGAGACTTGGTCGATGGTCACGATCTTCCCATTGTGGGGGAACATAATTGTCCGAAAGACGGAATATGCCACTACCTTCATAACGTACATGTAGCTATGGCCGAACAGGATATTATAATCGAGTGGGGCGTCGATAACTTCGATATCAATGAGAATAGTCTTTCCCCCGAGTTCGACGGGGAAATTTTCAAAGAGCCCTTCGGGAGAGGATGTTCGTCCATCATAAGCTCGTAATGTGATGGCAGAGGGTATGAGTTCCGGAGAACCAAGTTTCTTACATACTGTTTTGGACATGATGCACATAGAGGCACCTTCATCGATGATACACCGATGAGCTGTGATGTTCCGTATTTTCACTGGTATTTGAAAAGCGATCAAGGTGGGAAGATGAGGTTCTCCGCTATCGAGATCAAAGGTGATGAGTCGAGTATCTGCAGGGTCGACTGCCCCCAAGATGGAAAGTAGATATTTTCGTTGCGTAGGACAAGTCTGGAGGACTTCCAAGACTGACATGGCAGCCGGGGATTGCGCTAAGTCGTCTACCAAGATATAGTTATGCACTGCCCTAGCCTGTGGGTTATGGAAATTCTTGCACAAGGGGATGCAAGGGATGCATAGTGGTGGTTCGGTGGAAGGGCAAGGGATCACTAACGGGGGTCCCATTGGTGTTGGGTTTGTCTCTAGAGATATGGGAGTAGACTCAGCGAGTGTATGATACTGATGATTATGTGTTTGCAGAAGGATTTCTTCCTCACTGGTGAGGAGAATTGTACACTCTGCTGGATGGTTGGGGTTGTGGTATTGTCCCACCTGAGGTGGGGGATGTTGTGTGTCCTGTTGGGTGTTTATCACACCTTGATGTGGAATAAGATTTTGTAGCATGGTGGGAGGGGGTTGTTGCACGTATTGTTGTGGTGCCTGTTGAGGGGCAGTTTGTGGAGGAGAATGGGGAAGACTACCCGAGTCTTTCAACCATTTGAAATCAATGATCTGGGGGCAATGGTGAGTGTAATGACCAAACTCACCACAAAGGGCACAAGGGAATATGGTTTTAACATTGTTTCTCCCTTGGCGTTTGTTTTTATTTCCCCCTTGGGGGTTTTGGTTCCCTTGGTTTGGGTTTCCCCCAGTTGGTTGGTGTTGTGGGGGTTGATTCCCACCTTGACCTGGGTTGTTATTATTCCTATTCCATCCTTTCTTCTTGGCATTGTTCGATGGATGAGTTGGGTTGGCTGTATTCAACTGTTCAAAATTTTGGTATTGTTGAGCAGCAGAAGGTTGAACAAAATTTACCCCCGCATGTGGATGTGGGGGAGCCATGGGTTGTGGAGGACTAAGAAATGGGAAGTATGGATTTTGTGGTGGTACCAATCCATAAGGTACATAGGAAGGCGTAGTGATTTCACTAGTACTATAAGCTGATGTTGAGGGAGTACCACTGTTTGTGGGAATAGGTGGATGTATGGGGGGTGCCGGTGGTGGTCCACTGATGGGTGGAGGTATAGCAACAGGGTATGGATATTGATAAAGTGGTGGGGGTAATAAGAAGTGCCCCCATATGTTGGCGGGTATTGAGGTGTGCCATACATCGGTGGTGGTTGGGGTTGTGTACCATGGTGTGTGGTGGCACCTATTAGTCCATCTGCTGAGTGAGACATCCCAGGTTTGTCTTGGCCAAATGGCACAGGTTTTGGAAGATCAGGAAGTACCATGTATAAGTACCCTGACTGTGCATAGATGAGGTCATACTGTTGGGCCTTACTGATGGCTTTCTCTTTGGATTGAGGGAAGGTGGAAGCTACATCCATTCCAAGGAGAGAGACAAGTGATCTAAGAAACCAGTCGAGACATTGTTGCTTGGTGGTTTCTGCTTTACACAAACTACATCGCCTACGCCACTCATGAATGTGGTCAGCAATGTGTGTGGTTGAGGTTTGTTTGAAGTTAGACAGTAGTTCGATACCATTGTCATGGAGGATGGGTAATTGGAATAAGTTCAAGAATGCTTTGGCCAATGACTCAAAGGTCACGTGGGACCCTGATTTTTCTTCGACATACCATTTGGCCGAGGGGCCAATGAATGTGTGTTGAAATAATCACAGTCTAATGGAATCATCCATAATGATATTGGAAGAGCACCATAGATGAAAGTTCATGCCATGGTTGGTGGGGTCATCCCCTTCCTTTCCTTCAAACTTTGGTATGTCTGAAGGAAGTTTTGTTGGCATTGCAGGCCATGTGGCGTCATGCAATATAGGATCATTGGTGAGTTTGGTGAGATCCGGTATGTTGAGAGAGGCCAAATATGGCATCTATAGTGGGGTGGGAGGATTAGCTCCAGCCATAGT
Organism: Picea engelmannii; assembly: GCA_009831015.1. NCBI lineage: Eukaryota > Viridiplantae > Streptophyta > Pinopsida > Pinales > Pinaceae > Picea > Picea engelmannii. The sequence goes on from ML778878.1 coordinate 1,274,872, forward strand.
GTGGTGTGAACCTGACCCTTGATGGGGACTAGGTGGGTTGGTGCTCCCTCCTTGAGAGGAAGTGGGTCCCCCGCTTCCGTGTAAAGGAGAGCGAGTGAACGGATGACCTTGGGAAGTTGACCCAGGTAATGTAGAATCAAGCAAAGTTGATCCTAAGATAGTAGAACTCATAGGAGTGTGTGAAGGAGGTGTCGATGAGCGGGCACAACCATATACTCCCCCTAAGATAGGAGGGAGGTTGAGAAATCGTCGTGAACGAAGGGGATTCTGTGGTTCCCCTATGATGTCAGACTAACTGTGTGAATGTGTGCAACAAATGGTGAGAGAAATATAGAAACAATAACCTTTGCATTTGAATGTTTACACAATATATATATCTAAATCAAACTGTAATCAGATGTGCATCATACATAAAATCAGAAAGAAGCATATATATGGGTAAGTGGGTTTTGTCCGCATGGGGGAATCAAAAGAAAGCAAATGCTTGTGTCCTAGAAGACGTAATGTCCTTCCTCTCAAATAGCATTGGACCTTCCAATAGTACTCAACAGTGGGGTCTGAAGTCACCGGAAGAGAAACTAGTGAAGGATGAAACAATTGGTTATAATGAGGGGTAGAGGGGGCATATCTCGAAAGAGCTGGCGATATTTCCCAATAGCCACACAAAATCCAATCAAGGTGCAATTGCATCCCACAATTGCCACCTGGGTAGATGTCCTAAAGTTGGTCACTAGGTACCTCGGTTAAAGTGTGGCATTTAGATTTTCGGCCTAAGAAATGGGTCACGGGCTGGATCCCGTCCAAGAGGTGGGTGCCTCAAGGGGGGATGCATAGAATAGTCAGACCTTGGCCTTCAACCCTTCACGGGTATCTCCCTGCCTTATGGTTATTGGAACACTTGACTTGGAGGATTTTCAGTTCCCTATTCGACAACTTCTATGTTTTGACAATGTGAGAACCAGATAACGGGGAGTTATTTGGATGCCTATCCCCGAAATCCTACCTAGGCTAAAAAATTTCTTTTGGTACCTCCTGTGGAGGAAAACTTAGTGAGTTTTTAGAAATATTTTTAGATGTATTCGTTTTGGGAGGTTGGGGGTGCAAACCAACCTCGTTGAGTTTAACAATGGGAGTGGATAGTCTCGTCAAGAAAAGATGGGGTATTTTCAGAATCCCTTTGGAGAAAACTTACTTTGACCTCCATGTTTCAAGAAGAAGCTATGTGAGTGAGAAGTGACTTTTGTGTGTGAGTGAAAGTGTGCCAATTTTAGTGAATTAGATGTCACCTTGTTACATGTGGACTTCGCTTGGTCCTTACAAGAGTTTGATTACCTAATTAACTAAGTGTCTTTGGTACAACCTTGCGTAATTCAAAAGCCCTAGGAAGCTATCATGTGGACATGTGGGTCCATTACTATCCTTTTAAACTCCCTATGGTGATGTAATCTAAGAAATCTTGAAACTATCCTAGATTGAACATGTGGGCATGTATGGGCCCGTTACAAACCTTTAAACTTCCCTAGTGTTTTGATCTAAGAAAGCAGAAATTCAAACACTACCCTATCTTTGTCACATGTGGGCATGTATGGGCCCGTTACAATATTAAGATATGTTCGAAAAACAAAACTAATAGGGGTCCAAAAAAGGGCCGTTGTCCTCTCCTAAAGGTTTTAAACTTATGTTAAGGGAGATGAAATTGTTTTCTCAATCTTTTTCGGATTCTCAAGGTCGCTTGAAGGCGCGAGAGAAGAGCATACTAAGCGATTGGTAATTCAACTTCTAGTCCCAATGTAAGCTTAGATGTGATTAAAAATGATTACCACCTTATCTTGTAAGTCAAAACAAGCCATCCATGTGGCAAAAAGCAAATAAGGGAAATTGATTTTTATCCTCCTAAGTGCCTATGTGTGCTTGACTAACCCCTTTATATGATGAGGGGACTAAGTGTGGTGCAGTGTTTAGAGCATGCTTAACATCATTCTTAAGAAGGAAAACGGCCTTCCCCATATCCCAACAAATTACAATGTGAAATTTTTCTTAAATGCGCGGCCCCTAGTGTAGATAGAGGCGCACATAGCACAGGTGCGCGAACAGAGATAGGTCTGAAAGCGTATGCGCGTAGAGAATGGTTGTCAGTTAAGCGCATGCGCGCCTGATGCATGTTTGTGGGTTAGAATACCTGCGCACCTGTGACAAATGGCTGAGAAAGAAAAATCCAGATGGATTTCTCTCAATTCTTCTTTGAAATGAATGGTTGGCAGGTCGGCCTAGGCCGGTTAGTGCACCTGCAAGTTAATTAAACTAAAAGAAGAGCAAAATAAACCCAAATGAGGTAGGAATTTGATACCTTTCCCCAATGGAGGCGCCAATCTGTTGCACCCTTTTCATCACCTTGGTGAGAAAATAATAGGTGCTCGCATGCCCAGTTGGGTCTTGCTGAGCATGACAGCTGTAGAGGAAAGAGTTAGAGAAAGAAAAACAAAACTATAAGCAAGAATTAAACTAATACAAACTAAAATAATAAGCATAGGAACATAGAGATAACAAACACAAAAAAGACCAATATCACCAATGTTTTTAGGCTGATCTATTGATTAAATCAAAGCACCAAGAAGAAAGGGGACTATGAGTCGCTTCTTCCTCCAAGGGAAGGCTCTTGGACCCTCACAATCTTGCTCTCCTTACAACAAGAAAAATGAAAATGGTGATGAAAGAACTCCTTGTAAATCCACTCAATGGAGAGGTGGATTTCTCAATGAAATGGTGCCAATGTGTTCTTTCCAAGGATGGAGTCCTTAAAACAATATAGGCAGCATAACATTACATGAAATTCCTTGAGAAAATGAGGTGCATTCATGGCTTTTTATAGCATTGTTTTGGGCTTTTGTGTAACTACTTTGTAGTGTGAAAAGAGACCATTTAGGGCATTATTAGGTCTTTGACCATCCTACCATGTGGATTCAGCTCAGATTTGAGGGTCAAATCAGCTTGGAAGCTGATCCATAAGTGGTTGGGATGCCGACCACTTCAATAAATGCGTCATTTAGCAGGTGCGCAGCTTTTTGCGCTAACAACCACGCACAGTGCACATATGCACACATGATACGTTTCTGTTCCACGCATGTGCACGCGCGCCCAACTTCTGTAAAGCGCTCTTCAATTTTTCACTACTTTGTATAGTTTTTGACCTTTTTTTAATGCTGAAAGATTAATTCAGGGCCAAGAATGACTTCATTGTTGTTTGACGATGCTGAGTTCTTGTCACCACGTCCGGACAAAATTTCAGTGATAACATGATGTATAAATTATGTGTCAATACATTAATGTATAATGTAATGTATTAATGTAACATGTTAATTAGTAAATACCTTAATAATATATTATATATTGTATCAATATATTATACATTAATAATTTGTTAAATTACAAATACATTAGTCATTAAAGAATTAGTTAATTAATTAATATATTTATAAACTCTCAACAAAATTAATAAAATATTAAATTATTATTAATTAATATATTAATAAAAAATCCATACATTAATATAAAGTATTAAAGTTTCCAAAAATATAATAATACATTAAAATATTAAAGCAATATTCATAATAATAATAATAATAATAATAATAATTTATTTTTAAGGCCACGGCCAAGCCAGCACACCAAATTGGTGCATGAGACCCCCTTGTTTGTGGGACAAGAGACCCCCCTCCGCCCAGTGATTTGACTGGTAAAGTCTATGAAGGTATACATACCCTACCCCCCTCTGGATTTGAACATGTGACCTCTTAAGAGGAAAGACATGTTCTTAACCATTAGGCTCACTCAAGCTGTACAATAAAGTAAAAATATATTTAAAATAAATTATTATTTATACATTAATAGAGTATTAAATTATTGTTTTAATATTGTTTTCTTCTTATTATAAAATAAACCCTAATACAAATAACCCTAAACTAAATTTTAAAATGAATAATTCCAACTCAATTATTTTCCTAATATTAACTCTAATAACTAACACTAATTCTAATAACAAATGACCATAATATAATATTAATGCCTTGACATGATTAATTATTAATATTAATTAATAATTATTGTATAAGAGGTATGTATACATACATAACCTTAAAGTACCCCTTTATAATACAAATAATTATTTATATTAATAATAACTGATAATATAGCTAATTATTATTATTATTATTATCAATTAATAATTATTATGTATTATGTATAATAACAATGATTATTAATATTATTAATGATTATATTATTAATATTTTATTAATAAAGTATTATCATATATTAATGTGATTATTAATAAATTATTATTATTATTATTGACTATGGTTGACCATGTTTTAGAATGGTTAACCATGTTTGACAGTTGTTGTTCATAGATGACCATGGCTTGCCATGACCATAGTTGATCATTACTATGGATGATATTTATACATAAATATGTTGTAATGTATTAATTAATTAATACATTAATACATAATTAATTAATAGGTTATTAAAGTATTAATACACCAATAAATAACACATTAATAAAGTAGTACTACATTATTACATTAATGTAATGTAGAAAATAATGTTATAATTTACATTCATGTTTAAAGTAACTTATTGATTAATTGATTCGTTATTATTAATTAATTAATACATTAATACATTATTACATTATTAATTAATACATTGCTAAACTATTATTACACTAATACAGCCTGAGTGGGCCTAATGGTTAAGAACATATGTTTCCTCTTAAGAGGTCACAAGTTCAAATCGAAAGGGGGGTAGGGTATGTATACCTCCGTAGACTTTACTTTACCAGTCAAATCGTTGGGCGGAGGGGGTCCCTTGTCCCACAAACAAGGGGGTCTCATACACCAATTTGGTGTGGCTTAGCCGTGACCTTAAAAATAGATTATTATTATTATTATTATTATTATTATTATTATTATTATTATTATTATTACATTAATCTAATGTATAAATTGAAGTATTAATGCATTAATGTATAATATAACAAGTATTAATACATTAATCATGCAATTAATTAATCTATTGCTAAAGTATTAATACATTAATAAAGTAATACATAAATAATACATAATTAAAGTACTAATACATTAATAAATACATTATTAAAGTATTAATACTTTACTAAATACATTATCAAAGGCATATTTTTCGATCAATTTTTACTGAATTCCACTTAAAAAGAGCCACATGGAATATGTTAAAAATGACACCATTTTAACTAAAATCTAGTTAAAATGGCCTCAATTGACGTATATCAACCACTTTTTACTTAATTTTGGTTGTTTCTAAAAAGTGGTTGATATATATCAATCAGTGTCATTTACCACCCTTTAATTATAGTTGACCATGACCATGGTTAACTTCCCTAGAACTTCGATATGATTGACCTTTACTATGCATGACCTTCAATACAATTAACCTTGGTTGAGCATGGACATGGTTGAATGTTGCTGACCATGGTTGAAAATCGTTAACCATGTTTGACAATAGTTTATGTTTGTCACATAGCAACATTGGGAAATGGTCCTCTCGGTGGAATGTTGGGCTATGTTTGTCACATTGTTACATTGGGTTTGGTACATAACATTGCGACAATGAGTTATCTTCATGAGACAATGACATTTGGACTGTTTCTCAAATTATGACGAGAAGCATTGGAACTATGAGACATTTGGAAATGCTTCTCAGATTCCGACAATAGTTAAGGGTTTGTTTGTCAAATGATAGTAAGATTTTGGTCATCACATTGCGACGTAGGGTTTTTGTTTGACACAATGTGGTGTTGGAATAGGTTTTTCATAGTTTGAAAGTGGGTTATGTTCATCGCATAATGATGTTCAAAAATGGTAGTCTCACTGGAATGTTGGGCTATCTTTGTCATATTGTGACATGACATCCTAAGCTTATGGTCATCACATTGTGATGTAGGGTTTTTGTTTGACAGAGGGGTGTTGGAATAGGTTTTCCATAGTGTGATAGTGGGCTATATTCATCACATAGTGATGTTGGGAAATGGTCATCTCACTAGAATGTTTGGTTTGTTTGTCACATTGCAACATTGTGTTGCGTACATCACATTGCAACAATGGGTTATCTTTTCGAGGAAATGGCATTTGGAAAATTTTCTCACATTATGATGATAGGATATTTGTGTCACTCTGTGACAATGAGGTTATGTTAATCATATTACGATGACGAGGCTATGTTCATCACATTGCAAAAATATGGCTATGTTTGTCACATTATGATGGTGGGGCTATGTTTGACACATTGCGACATTACTATGTTTGTCATATTGTGACACTACTATGTTTGTCGCCTTCCAACATTACTATGTTCATCAATATGCGGTGAAAAGGCTATGTTTGTCACATTGCGACAATATGGGTATGTTTGTCACATTATGAAGACGGGGCTATGTTCGTCACGTTGCAACAATATGGGTATGTTCATCATATTGCGACAACATGGCCATGTTTGACACATTGTGACATTACTATGTTTGTCAGATTGTGACACTACTATGTTTTCCATACTGCAACATTACTGTGTTCATCGCTTTGCGACGACAAGGCTATGTTTGTAACATTATGACAATATGGGTCTCTTCATCACATTACCACAATTAGGCTATTTTCACATTGCGATGATAGAGCTCTGTTTGACACATTGCAACATTACTATGTTTATTAGATTGTGACACTACCATGTTCATCATATTGCAACATTACTATGTTCATTACTTTTTGATGGAAATACTATGTTCGTCACATTGTGACAATATCGATATGTTCTTCACAATGTGACGACAGGCTATGTTCATCACATTAAAACAATAGGGTTATGTTTGACGTGTTTCAACATTACTATGTTTATCAGATTGTGACACTATTATGTTAGTCACCTTGGAAGTTTACTATGTTCATAAATTTGCGATGACAAGGCTATGTTCGTTACATTGCGACAATATGGGTATGTTAATCACATTATGACAATGGGGTTGTGTTTGTCACATTTCGAGGACAAAGATTTATTTCAAAAATGATGACATTAATATGATTATCATATTATTATGGTACTATGTTCATCACAATGCAACATTACTATGTTCATCACTTTCCGATGACAAGGATGTGTTTGTCACATTGAAACAATATGGGTATGTTCATCACATTGCAACGATGGGCTATGTTCACCACATTACAACATTACTATGTTAATCACTTTATGAGGCTATGTTCGTCACATTGCGAAAATATGGCTATGTTTGTCACATTATGACAATAGGGCTATATTCATCACATTATGACAACAGGGCTATGCTAATCACATTACGACATTACTATGTTTTTTAAATTGTGACACTACTATGTTCATCACTTTGCGACGACCAGTCTATGTTCGCCACATTGAACCAATATTGGCTATGTTTGTCACATTACGATGGTGGGATATGCTCGACACATTGTGACATTACTATGGTTGTCACATTGTGACGCTACTATGTTTGTCATGTCACAATGTTTAGTTTTGTTCATCATACTTGAACGTTGGGTCATGTTCGTCACATAACAAGGTTGGTTTATGTACAAGGAATTATGAAAATAAAGTTTTGATAAAAAAAAGGTTTAAAAGCTAATGAATTGTTTCCTTTGTCACAAAGATAGGAAATTTGAATCGATGTGATGTATTACATAGAATTCAACTTAAGATCATACTTTTTAAGAACATTGATAGAAAATTATCTTTAATTTTACACATGATGATTTTTAATTGTTCTAAAGAAATAGATAGAAAATCATCTTCAACATTGTATATTATGAACTATAGTTGTTCTAAGGACATTGATAAAAAATCATTTAATAATTTTTACGTGTCATGAGATCATTGATAACAAATCAATGATAAAATGTTACCAAAAATATTGATAAATTAATAAAGTAATACATTATTAATAAATTAATACATCATTCCCCAGATGGGGTGCCACCTGGCCAACGTCAGCACACACCTAGAATGGAGAGGCTAGGGGAGTTATTAACCCTGACCGCCAACCCACAACTCATAACCACTACATGGCTCACAACCCGCGGATAGTAATGGTAGTGTGCTTGGACAACCAGGCAATGATAATGGTCGCTCGCGCAAGCCAAAAAAATCATACCAGGCCTAGGGAGCCTCTCAATTTGGCTCTAATATCTAGCCCTCCCATTAATTTGTAGAGTAATAAGCACTAAAAATTTCTCCCTCCTCTCTTGCTCATGCACCTCGACTCCTCTGAACATTTTTTCACCATCGCCCTCTATTTTTTTTTCTTGGGTTCTCTTTCACCTTACCCTCCCATCACCCCTCTCCTTTGCTCCATCACCCTCTGCAACTGTGTTGGATTATTTTCTCCTTTTCTCTCTTTGGCGAATTTTCACCATTCCCTCGGCTCTCACAAGAGTCTTATCTACAACTTCACCAGTGCCTCTCTGCTCTTGGCTCTTTCGAGCTATATCAAGCATCTTCAGACCCCGTCCTCAGCCTCAAACCCATGAATCTACATTTTTCCCATAATTCCCAAAGAAAGGGGGAATTCTAAGAGAGGTGTGTGGTACTATAGAACCCTCTCGAGGCATGGCAAACTTTCACACTCCCAATTGGCTCTCATTGCCTATTTTTCTAGCCCAAGGTACAAAAACCAGGGGTCGTTGGAGGTGCCTCCATCCTCCCCACACTCACTCCATGGCATTATCCTGGATAAGGAGGAAGTGCCACCATCATGTGCACACATTCCTATGGCCACTAGTCTCCTGCTACACCCCCCCCAAAAAAAACTCAACCCTCAGGACCTATATTATAGCAATGGAAACTGCATGGTGGAGGAGGAAATATCATTGAGCTTGAAGGTGGGTGATATAATGGCGGTCGTCAGCGAGGAAAAGGAAGAGGATCAGCCCTAGCTTTGTGAAACTTGCCTCGAGGAGGAGCACCTCCAACTTATATTTGAAATTTGGCAGAAACAAGATGATGAGATACACTCACAACGCATCCTCGACCAAAGACTGGAAATTTTGTTCGATGCATGAGTGGACGCTCCTTCACAGACTCGATTCCCAACATGTGGCCAGTGGTACACCCATATCTATAACATACATGGCCATCCAAAATTGCGAGTGGAATAAGTCTCCAGGTTTGTGTTATTTGTTCAATCTAGTTGCAATATTAGATTTTTGGTTTATTACAGTAGTAGACTAGATGGTCATAGAGGCCACCCACACACTTTCCATACAGTGTTTTTCATATACGGTCATAGAGGCCACTCACATACTGTCCATATTGTTTTGTTCACACAGCTAGGATGTACAATTTTGTTAAGTCAGTTTTGTTCAAACAGTTTCAGTTCATATTGTGATGTGTCAAACTTTGACCCTATAAGAGCCACCTGTTTTGGTTTCCCTTTTGTGGCATAATAGGTGGCTAACACTTGGCAATGTATGGATAACATCTATTATTAATACAAGGACCTTATTTTTATTTACAATAAATAAATCCATGATCAATTAATACATTATTAAAGTCTTAATAGACTAATAATGTAATACATTAACAATACATTAATAATACATTAAAAACATTAAATGCATTAATAAATAAATTACTAAAGTGTGAATACATTAAAATATTAATAAAGTATTAATACAGTAATAAATAATACATTAGAATAAATTAAAACTAAAATTGTTAAATTATTATCATTACATTATTATTATTAAATTATTATTATTTAAATTATCTTTAAATTACTATTTTTTTATTATTATAAAATAAACCTTAATACAAATAACCTTAACTTTAATAAAACCATAACCCTAATTTTAATGGGAATAACTCTAACCCTAATCTCACTCTAACCCTAACCCTAATAAGTATTAACAATAAATTAAATGTACAACAAGAGTGATCACTTTCCTTTCAATGCATTTATACTAATATTAGTGTCTATGAGCATATATCAACCACTTTTTACTTAAATGTGGTTGTTGCTAGTAAGTAATACATTAAATTAAATTAAATTAAGTTTAAGATTACTATTATTATATTTTTATTATTCAAGTATTATTATTTAAATTATATTTCTCTTATTATTATAAAATAAACTTTAATACAAATAACCCTAATTCTAATAAATCTCTAACCCTAATTCTAATATAGCTCTAACCCTAATCCTTATCTCACTCAAATCATAACTCTATTAAGCATTAACAATAATTGAATTGTATAACAAGATTGATAGTATCAAAGCAATAACATGGAGTCAATAATGGTGAGTGATGATCCTCATCTTATTCAATATTCATTATGAAGTTTTTATTTTTATAATAGTGAGAGATGATCCTCTCATGTTGATTATAAAGTTGAGATTTTTATTAGTGTATTAAGTAACAAAGTTGGTAAAATGAGGATAAGATAAAAATGATTTTTTAACCTTTTAAAATCAGCTCCATCAAAACTAAAAGAATTAACTTAAAAATTTTGAATACTTATATCCATTCAATTTTTAAAAATTAAACAATTGCTAATCACTTTTAATTGGAATAATTTCAAAATATATACATTCAAAACAACTAAACCACTCCTAAAAAGGATTTAACTAGTTCATATAAGATTTGTTGGAATAATGAAGAAACATATAGAATCTATTAAAATAGAATATAGTTTAGAGTTTGTTTTCATTGGTACGTAGATTGAGGTGAAGGTGGTCTGAGATCCACTTTGATAGGAGTGGGTTCTAATCTATAAATGTATATGATTTCTCTCATTAAATCAAGTTTCATGAGTTGTGCCTCACCGGTATGTGGTTGAGTCTACGTTTTCAATTTGGTATCAAATCTTTGGTTAATAACCTTGTGAGGAACCACATTGTAATGTACCTCAAAATTTCCATAATTTTTTTTTTTTCCTGTGGTCATTGATTCCCAAATTTCGTTTTATAAATTTGTTGGTAGAAGGAGGAGATCCTTATTTCTGTTATAAATCTTTGTGGTGTAAATCTTAATTTCTTCCTACCACATGAAGTAATAAATACACCATCCTAACTTACTTTGGATAGAAACGATTATAAGGATAAGTCACCAACGGTTCTAGTAATTCCCCTTTGCCTCCATCCTATGCACCTATATACGTATGAATGTCTATAAAGTGGTTAGACTTAGGACTCATTCTACAACTCTATTCTTATCATGAGATTCCTAAGTTTGCATGTGAGTCCATCTAATTAATTTCTCCTTGGAAATATTTTCTTCCATCTATATAGCCACGGGATCGGGTTTAATAACATGTGCCTGAAATAACTACAAAGTCCCAGTAATTAAACAACTTCTAGAACTTATACAATGGGTTTAGTGATGTCCCAGTCTAGATACCTAAAGAGTTTGACTTAACGAGGACTCATGTTAACTCTTCTTACCCCGACTTATCTAAAATATGGTCCAATGAATTCTCAACTTGATCAAAAGGCTAACTAAAACTAACGTAGTGGATGTGGACGAGACCCAAAATCATCGAGTCTCGGAGGGCTCTTGATGCAGGAGCATCGCCAACTCATCAAGCGAGCCAGTGCGAAAGCAGAAGACAGCTGGATAAGCCAGCACAAATTTTGAAATTGCCTTGGAAGTTGTTGCGTGATCTTAAATGAGTCATTTAAGATGAGGCGCACTTGTGTATTGTAATGGACCTTGAGCGGATAGCTCTTGTCCTTTAGTAGATAACCGGAATTTAATATAGTTAATGCAGGTAGATAGGATTTTAATGCATAGATTAGATAGTTTAGGAAGCAAGAGGGACAACGGATATCGAAACCCTCATTGTGCATTGTAAAAAGAAAAATAAAAGGGAATTCAGAAGCATTTTTGGAGAAAGAAGAAGCAGAGAGCTGTGTAAGACACCCATGTACAAACATTTGAATTAACAGAAGAGTTCTGATTCAAATTCATGGTTTGTGTTGTTCTCTATGTATTTGATGTTGATATGCTCATGAGTGTTTGCTTCCTGTCATACATTTGTTTTTATATGCTGTGTATGTGATTTCGTGTATGAATTGAAGTCTGAGAGGGAGATGGTATGAGTTTCAATTGTTTCTCTATTTGAGCCAAGGATTCCTGCAAGGAGTGTAGTTGAAGTGTCCACAAGGAGTGCGTTGACAGAGGGTTCAGATAGAGATAACATTTGTTCTCACTCATCCCAAAGGTGCAGATTGAGCATAGGAGCCGTGCAAGGAGTGCACAGGCTAGGTAAAAAGACTCAGGGTTGTGAACCTGAGTGAAGAGCTGAAGACTGTTGTTGCAGGGGTGCATAGAGTCAAAAGAGACTTCAACACTTAGGACGTGGTTGAAGGGTTGCCGCAAGGAGTGCGTGCAAGGAGTTTTTTCTAAGGCTTGGAGTCATAGCAAAGCTCAAGAAGGATAGAGCCTTTGAATTCATCGAAGGATTGCACAGAGGAGTTGTGTTTGAAGTGTTTAAGTAGGCGATGCAAGTTTGCATGCAGGTGATCAAGTTCCATGGAAAGGAACACTTGGTCCTTTCGAAGAATTCATCAGGAAGGAACAGATGGTCGAATTTCCTTAAGGAGAATTCACGAATCATCGCAAGCCGTTAGATCTGGGAAAGGTGCAGGGAAGATAAGGCAACATATTCCCAAAAGGTTCCAAGCTCAGGAGGGGTGGAGCCATTGATCAGGACCACGAGGGTCATTGGATTCACATGCATATCGTGAATTGGGGTTTCATGAGTCGAAGCTCCAAATTGTTGTAACAGGAATCGCGATATCCGGACAGTCGAAGGACAGCATGTGGGGCCACAGGAAGTTAGTGGAGGATAGGTGGCACACCATATCGGAGTTCAGGTAAAGTAAAGTCCCGAAAACATTGGCATCGGGATTCGTGATCTCGTGAACCCCAAAATCTCAATAGAAGTGACAGGAAGTGGAAAATTCATCCTACACGTGTGCGTTGGAGTTTTCGGTGTATCAGGCATTGGGAGTCGGTAAGACGAGTTGCTCGGTATCATGAGTACCGAAATAATGATAGGGAAATATTCGATAGAGGAAAGAGGAAAGTCAGCATTGACTGGCCATTGGGTGTCGGAGATTCAAGAGCCCAGTGTTCGACCTTTGACCTCGCAAAATTGTGAAGTCCGATTCCCCGATAAGAAAAGAAAGGGGATCGAGCGATAGTTTTGTGGGTATGGATTTCTCGATAGGGAAATAGAAGAACATTTGAGTTCTTCGGGCCGTGAGAAGAGGAAGATCATGTGAGTGGACGTGCACTGAGGAGCACACCTGCATCAGAGTGGTATCAGAGCTCAGGAAGACTCTTTTCTTTCTATAGAAAGGGAGAAGAAGATTTTCCATGACGCCAAGAAGAGATAGACAGTCGCCTGATCCAGAGGATAGGGAGGCGCAAAGAAGAGGTAGGTAGGTAATAAATCCAGAAATGGAGAGACAAATGCGTGATCTCCAAGCAAGACTCGGGGACATGGAGACAATGCAAAGACGCATTGCTAGTGTCGGGGATCTAAGTGATTCTGATAGTGAAATAGAGGTTGAACGTGAGGAGGAAGTTGCAGCTGAGGATGTATCCAATGAACATCTAATCAAAGCTATTTCCAGGATGGGTGCAAAAGCAAAGATGGACATTCCAGTGTACGAGGGAAACTTGGATGCGGAGGAGCTTCTAGATTGGATTAGATCTCTAGATACTTACTTCGACTACGAAGACGTCGAAGAAGACAAGAAAGTCAAGCATGTTGTCACACACTTGAAAGGACATGCAGCATTGTGGTGGGATGAGCTACAAGCTGACAGACGTTGCAAGGGCAAGCAGAAAATTAAAAGCTTGGACAGGATGATCGTGAAGATGAAGGCAAAATTCATCTCGAGAGATTATCAAATTACTCTGTTCAGGAGGATGAAGAAACTGAGACAGAAGCTGATGACAGTGAAGGAATACACTGAGGAATTTTATCGACTAAACATCAGGGAAGGTCATCAGGAGAGCGATGATGAGAAAGTTTCCAGGTATATGAATGGCCTGAGATATGATATCCAGGATGAGATGAGCATGGTAACCATCCAAATGGTGGAGGATTCTTATTAGATGGCTCTGAAAGTTGAAGAGAAGATGAGCCGTAAGCAAGGACAAAGGGGCCGAGGCAGGAGTCAGCCCAGAGGCAAAGCAGTTGCCCAGGACAAATACCGGAAGCCAAAGGAGGAATGGAAGAAACCTCAGGGTAAAGTTGAGAGAGGTGGGACCTCATAGAGAGGGCCATATGTGGAACAGTGAGGACAACATAATGAACAAAGAGGTGATTATGCTGATAATAACATGTATCCTCGTACCATAGGTAGAGGAAGAGGAAGAGGTGGAGTAATCACATGCTTCACATGTGGAAAGAATGGTCACAAGTCATTTGAGTGTCCAGGGAAAAAGGACATCGGAGAAGCTCACATCACCGAGGCATAGAGGCGATATGTTGAAGCGGAAGATGCTAAAGGCAGAAGATCGTTGATGATGCAAAAAGTCCTTTTGACACCTGAGAAGGAGGTGGAGAGTTCAATTCAAAGGACCAGACTCTTCAGAACTGCTTGCAAAACCAAGGATAGGGTATGCAAGGTTATTTTAAATAGTGGTAGCACAGATAATCTCATTTCAACCAAGATGGTAGAGAAGCTGGAGCTGGAGACAACTGATCATCCAAGCCCATACAAAGTTTCATGGCTACAAAAAGGACACCAGATAATTGTTAGTAAACAATGCTTGGTTGAATTCAAGATAGGAGGGTATAATGATAAAATACTTTGTGATATTATTCCTATGGATGTTTGTCATCTATTGTTGGGCAGACCATGGCAATATGACATAAATGTGATTCATGATGGAAGAATGAACACATACACCCTGGAGAAGAATGGGAGGACACATATGTTGCTTCTGATAGAGGATAAGGAGGTGAAACCATAAGTAAGAAACATAGTACTTCTCATGAGTGGGAAGGAACTTCTTACGGAGGTGAAGAAGAAAGAAGATCCACAATTCTTTGTGGTCAAAAAGCCAAGAATTGTTCTGACTAGCACAAGAGTGGATGATCTACCAGAGGAGATTCAGGAACTACTGGAACAGTTCGCTGACATTGTGGTGGATGAATTACCTCATTCATTGCCACTAATGAGGAGTGTGAGTCATCATATAGACCTCATACGAGGAGCTAGTTTTCCGAACAACACTGCATACAGGTTGACACTGCAAGAAAATGAAGAGGTTAAGAAGCAGGTCCAGGAGTTGTTGGACAAAGGATTGGTCAGAGAAAGTTTGAGCCCGTGTGTCGTTCCAACGGTACTCAGTCCAAAAAAAGATGGGGGTTGGAGAATGTGTACCAACTCGAGGGCGATCAACAAAATAACCATCAGGTACAGGTTCCCATTGCTGCAGATGGATGATCTAATGGATTGCTTGAGCAGAGCAAAAAAAAATTCAAAGGTTGATCTGAAGAGCCGATATCACCAAATTCGCATGAGGGAAGGCGATGAGTGGAAGACGGCCTTCAAAACCAACGAGGGTTTGTATGAATGGCTAGTCATTATGTTTGGATTGACGAATGTGCCAATTACATTCATGAGGTTGATGAATGAAGTCCTGAAGGATTTCATCGGGAAATTTGTCATCGTATATCTGGATGATATACTGATTTTCAGTAAAACAAAGGCTGAACATCTGAAGCATTTAGCTATAGTAATGAAGAAGCTACAGTAGGAGAAGTTGTTGATTAACATGAAGAAATATTCATTTATGAAGACAGAGCTCATTTACTTGGGTTTTGTTATATCTACAAATGAGTTGGGGATGGATCCAGATAAGGTAGAAGTGATCAAGAATTGGCCATCACCGAGAAGTATTTTTGAGGTGAGGAGTTTTCATGGAATCATTAGTTTCTACCATAAGTTCATCAGAAGCTTCAGTGAGATTAGCGTAGCGATGATGGACACAGTGAAACAAAGGCATAAATATTTTCACTGGACAGCAGAGGCTGAGAAGAGCTTCAATCTGTTGAAGCGGAAGATCACAGAACAACCAGTTTTGGTGTTGCTGGATTTCCAAAAGAAATTTCAGGTGAAATGTGATGAAAGCGGCTTTGCCATAGGAGCGGTCTTGAGTCAGGAAGGCAGACCGATTGCATATTTTAGTGAGAAGCTGAATAAGGCAAAGGTGAAATACTCCACATATGACAAGGAATTTTATGCCATCATCCAGGCACTGAAGAAGTGGAGGCATTACTTGATCCCAAAAGAGTTTTTTTTATATAGTGATAACCACGCATTATAGTTTTTGACTCAATAGGAGAAGTTGAATCAAAGACATGTAAAATGGGTAGAGTATATGCAGAATTTCACATTTGTGATTAAACACATTTCGGGTACTGCTAACAAAGTGGTTGATGCTTTGAGCAGGAAGTGTTTGCTGTTGCAGGAGTTCCAAGTCAAAACGTTGGGTTTTGATAATATCAGGGACATGTATGCAGATGATCCAGATTTTAAGGAGGCATATGAGGTAGCTGAGAATCTAGTTCTCAGGGATAGAAGCCGATGGATGGACTACATGATCCAAGAAGGATTTCTATTCAGAGGAAATCAGTTGTTTATTCTAAATTGCTCCATGAGGGAGAATCTGCTGAAGGAGAAGCACAGTGGAGGATCGGCTAGACACTTCGGTCATGACAAGACATTTGCAAAGCTGAGCGAGTCATACTTTTGGCCAAGAATGCGGTCAGAGGTTAAGCGGTTTGTAGACAGATGCAAAATTTGCCAGCATTCAAAGGGAAGAAAGAAGAATACATGATTCTATCAACCATTGCCCATACCTGAGAGGCCGTGGGATGAAATCAGCATGGATTTCATATTGGGATTTCCAAGGATGAAAAGAGGATTTGATTCAGTCTTTGTGGTAGTGGATAGGTTTTCCAAGATGGCACATTTTATCCCATGCCAGAAAACCAGTGATGCGACTCACATCGCAAATCTATTTTTCAAAGAGGTCATTCGACTTCATGGCTTACCCAGAAGCATAGTTTCGGACAGAGATACAAAGTTCATGGGACATTTCTAGAGGAAATTATGGAAGAAGCTGGGGACTAATTTGATGTTTAGTTTGGCTTACCATCCTCAGACGGATGGACAAACAGAAGTGGTCAACAGAAGTTTGGGAGACTTGCTGAGAAGCTTGGTGACAGAGCACCACAACCAGTGGGATAGTATATTGCCGCAAGCGGAGTTCGCATATAATGACTCAGTGAACAGGAGCACAGGCCAAAGTCCATTTTAGATTGTATATGGCATACAACTGAGAGGGGTTTCTGAATTGAGATATTCAGAACAGACTGCTACTAGCAGCGCTAGTGCAGAAGAATTCGCTGAAGCGATGAAGGAACTTCACAGCCAGGTGAAGGAGAGACTGCTGAAATCAAGCTAGGAGTACAAGCGCAGATCATATCAGCATCGAAGACAACTTCAGTTTGAAGTTGGTGATGTAGTTCTGGCACATTTAAGGAAAGAAAGGTTCCTGAAGGGAACATATAATAAATTGAAATTGAAGAAAATTGGGCCATGTAAGGTCTTGAAGAAATTCAGGGAAAATGCTTATGAGATCGAGTTACCTGATGGGATCAAAATATATCTGATTTTCAATATCTCTGATTTGTACCCATATAAGGTTGGAGAATCAAAGACTGGAATTGATCAGCCAGTCATCCAGTGGATGGAACAGATGCTAGTTGTAGAGAAGCCACAAATGGAATGCATACTGGACATGAGAGTGGGTAAGAAGACCAAGAGAAAGAATACTATGATTATCTGGTCAAATGGAAGGGCCATCCAGTGGAAGATACCAGCTGGGAGAATGAAGCAGAAATAGAGAAGCATGGACAGACCATACAGGAGCTCATGGACACGAGCCCATGAAATTTTTCAAGAGAGGGAGTATGATGCAGGAGCATCGCTGACTCATCAAGCGAGCCAGCGTAGAAGCAGAAGACAGCTGGATAAGCCAGCACAAATTTTGAAATTTCCTTGGAAGTTGTTGTGTGATATTAAATGAGTCATTTAAGATGAGGCGCACTTGTGTATTGTAATGGACCTTGAGCAGATAGATCTCTTCCTTTAGTAGATAATCGACATTTAATATAGTTAATGCAGGTAGATAGGATTTTAATGCATAGATTAGACAGTTTAGGAAGCAAGAGGGAGAACGGATATAGACACCCTCATTGTACATTCTAAAAAGAAAAATAAAAGGGAATTCAGAAGAATTTTTGGAGCAAGAAGATGCAGAGAACTGTGTAAGACACCCATGTACAGACATTTGAATTAACAGAAGAGTTCTAATTCAAATTCATGGTTTGTGTTGTTCTCTGTGTATTTGATGTTGATATGCTCATGAGTGTTTTCTTCCTGTCATACATTTGTTTTTATATGTTGTGTATGTGATTTCATGTATGAATTGAAGTCTGAGAGAGAGATGGAATGAGTTTCAATTGTTTCTCTATTTGAGCCAAGGATTCCTGCAAGGAATGCAGTTGAAGTGTCCGCAAGGAGTGTGTTGACAGAGGGTTCAGATAGAGATAAGTTTTGTTCTCACTCATCCCAAAGGTGAAGATTGAGCACAGGAGCCTTGCAAGGAGTGCGCAAGCCAAGTAAAAAGACTCAGGGTTGTGAACCTGAGTGAAGAGCTGAAGACTACTACTGCAGGGGTGCGCAGAGTCGAAAGAGACTTCAACACTTAGGATGTGGTTGACGGGTTGCCACAAGGAGTGCACGCAAGGAGCTTTTTCTAAGGCTTGGAGTCATAGCAAAGCTCAGGAAGGATAGAGCCTTCGAATTCATCGAAGGATTTTATAGAGGAGTTGTGTTTGAAGTGTTCAAGAAGGCACTACAATTTTGCATGCAGGTGAGCAAGTTCCGTGGAAAGGAACACTTGGTCCTTTCGCGAAATTCATCAGGAAGGAACAGATGGTCGAATTTCCCCAAGGAGGATTCACGAATCACCGCAAGCCATTATATCTGGGAAAGGTGCAGGGAAGATAAGGCAACATGTTCCCAAAAGGTTCCAAGCTTAGGAGGGGCGGAGCCATTGATCAGGACCACGAGGGTTGTTGGATTCACATGCATATAGTGAATCAGGGTTTCATGAGTCAAAGCTCCAAATTGTTGTAACAAGAATCGCAATATTGCGATACGCGATATCTCGACAGTCGAAGGACAATGTATGGGGCCATAGGAAGTTAGTGGAGGACAGGTGGCACACCGTATCGAAGTTCGGGGAAAGTAAAGTCCCGAAACCATTGGCATCAGGATTTGCGATCTTGCGAACCCCAAAATCTTGATAGAAGTGACGGGAAGTGGAAAAGTCAACTCGCATGTGTGCGTCGAAGTTTCGGTGTATCGGGCATCGGGAGTCGGTAAGACGAGTTGCTTGGTATCGCGAGTATCGAAATCACAATAGGAAAATTTTCGATAGAGGAAAGGGGAAAGTTAGCATTGAGTGGCCATCGGGTCTCGGAGATTTGAGAGCCCAGTGTTCGACCTTTGACCTTGCGAAATCGCGAAGTCCGATTCCCTGATAAGAAAAGAAAGGGGATCGAGCGATAGTTCTGTGGGTACGGATTTACCGATAGGGAAATAGAAGAACATTTGAGTTCTTTAGGCCATGAGAAGAGGAAGATCCTATGAGTGGACGTGGACTGAGGAGTGCGCCTGTGTCATCTCTATTCATGACATCCTTTTATGTGGAAGGGATGGTCTATTATCAGGAGGATTTAAGTCTCTATAACTACCATTTGATGGCAGTCCTGTGAGCGTGATTTACATTGTATTCACCTGCTGTTTCATCCAACATGTCACACCGACTCTTCCCTCATCACATGGCTAGAGGGTCCTTCATACTCTTCACATTTACACTGAGAAATCAAGGCATCACTTTGTTAAGAACCAAACATCAATATAGCATAGAAAAACCTCAGGAAAAGTACTCAACGCCTTGAAAAAGAGATAATTTCAGATACTAAGCCTCTTTGAGGGGGAAACCTCCTTTTACCCCACTTAAATGTTCAAGTCCAAGATGATTCAAAATGAAAATGTCTCCTTGGTATATATAGGAGACTAGGAGGTTTAATGGCCTAAAGCCGACATAAATAAAATAACATTA
>ML778878.1:1300139-1337308 GCA_009831015.1 Picea engelmannii
TTAATGGCCTAAAGCCGACATAAATAAAATAACATTACTAATCTAAATTACAACTAATGGCCTAGAGCTGACATAAATAAAATAACATTACTAATCTAATATGCCCCAATTAAGTGGTAATGAGCCAATATTAGGGCTTAACACACTTAGGGTTTTAATGTGTTTACAGTTTTCATTGTGGAGTTTTGCAAAGAGGCTCTGCATATCATTTTATTAGCAGAGAATATTGTCGTCATTAGAGGTCATTTAATTGGTGTATCAGAGAACGTGGTTTGATTCCCCTGGTAAGTCTTTCCTTTAATGTATTGATATGGTTAAATAATAAGGTGGCTCATTCAGAGAATCTTTATAGTGAAATCCGTAGTTGTTCTGTAACATTTGTTATGCATTTTATTTCTGTTGTGACCTTCGTTTATCGTGACTTTTCTATAATACTTTATGAGTTGACCCCATTCCTAGAGAAGTGGTATTATTTGGTCGTTTCTTCCTCAATCTCTTTGGAAGCTATCGACATTCCTCCTCTCGTTTAGAGAAAATGGATCGCTTTCTCTTTGTCTAAGTTTAGAGGTCTAGGGTTTCATAACTCTTTGTTACCGTGGCTCCTTACGGTCCCTCTATTATCGTAATTTGAGGCCTGAAGCCAAATCTATGCGAGGCTATGCGAGAAAATTCTCTATTGGAAAGAATAGCCCCATTGTGTAATGTATAATGCGTTGTATATTTTCTTTCCTTCTTTTGTAAAGGGGTGAGTCCATACCTCTATAGTTTCATCAAGTTTTCACTGCTTCCTTCACATATGTTGCTTTCTTTATGTATAATACATTCCTGTCTAGTGTCATTAACATGTGACCTCCATGATTTATGAACAGTGTAATAAAGATACCTTACGGTATAAATAAAGTCCTTTTTGTTGGGTATGTGTTATATTCTTTGCACGAGTAGTAGTGTTTGAGTGTCTGCACCAGGTGCGTAGGGGGGTTATAGGAGGGGTGATAGGCCCCCCCTTGGGGGATGCAAGGTTGTGGAGCCCCCTACGCAGGGGTTCTGGGGTAGCGCCCCCTAATTTTTTTTTTTCACATCGAGACTGCATTTTCAGGACCGCATTATATTTAGGTGGTTTTTCAACACATGGTTTCTTTGTCGATGGTTTTCTATTTTCGGTTAAGGAATTAGGGTTTTGGACTAATCCAGGTCATTGGGTTAGGGTTTTGGATGTAGATGGTTGCTGTATGTATTTTTTATTGTAAACATTGTAACACAATGAATGAATATAGAATATGTTGGTTTTCCCGGTTTGGGTTTCAAGGGGAAAAATCTTTGTGTAATGTTTGTACTTGCCATTGTATATTTTCTATTCTTTTCTGAATATCTTTTTACGGTAGATATTGTACAAGTTTAGAATTTACATTTGGTATCAGAGCTTTATTGGCTTCAGGGTGTTAGCACTCTATAATTTTCCTAAGGCTGCTGAGGCAATCACAAAGGTAACCTCAAACCGCTTCGAGTCTTGGATCTAGCCCTCCAAGACTCAAAGAGGGATCTCTCTTTTAGATTTAAATTTGTTTGTAATAGGACTGATGTTAGGCTAGCTACAAAAGCAAGGAAAATATAGAGTTTTTGATTTTGAGATGGTTACTTTGGGATAGCAAGGAGGGCCATTGGGAAAATGGGGTCTGCGATTAAAAAGTGATTAACATCTCAGATCTGGACAAGACTGTTACATAGGGTAAGGTAGCAGAAACATTGGATTGATTTAAGTTTTAATGGCGTGGATGAGAGGAGAAATAGGTGAGGAAAAAACCAGGCATAGGAGCAGCTAAGAATTCCTGAACTAAGCTTTTAGGAGATAAACATAAAGATTACCACAAGCTGAGAAGAAGAATATATGCTCATAAATTCTGCCTCTATTACTTTCCTTTTGGTAATAAGAACTGAAAAAAAATTGTAAAGAAGATAGGAAATACATTAACAAAGAAGAACACCACCAACATTTACACACAAGAATCCTGTGAACAACCTGCTCATTTCTGAATTGATCATCTAAATATTACAATAATATTAACTGGCCATACACAGCCCAAGCTCCAGCAAAGAAAATGAAAATTACAGGTCTGGACCTCTCACACAGGTCGAGCCTCTCCTATTCTGCCCCAGTCGAACCCTCATTCTATCTTTTACAAGTGTATTTATAATGCAAAATCCCCCCAGCCTTGCAAAGATGCGGGCTCTACCCCTATTTTCTAAAAATAGAAAATAGTTACACCACTAGACACATGTCAATTTTTCTTCAAACAAATCGAACTACAAGTTAGACAGGAAAATTACAATTGATAACTATTTCTTCGACATCTGGCGTATTGGATGATATTTAAAACTCGCTCGCAAATAGACTGTGACAGTACTAAACACAAGTGAAGGAAGCAATCATGAATGCTGGAGGTTGTTTGGAGATTGGATGAAGGTTGTTAGATCTGCTATAGTCTTTGACATGTGTTCCCTGAAGATGAACTTCTTGTCTGCCACTTGGTTCGATCTATGCCTGAAAATAGGGATACTTTGCCACCTCATTTCTTTGCTGCCCTGCCACCTCTGTCTAACTACTCCTTGATATGTGGACATCGATTTGAAGTCAAGTTCCCTGTTTGCCACATCTTATAGTCAATGACTAGAGCTGGGATATTTTACCAACGAGAAGGGATCCTTCCAAATGATACTATGACATTTGTATAACAACTTTTGAGTGTACCCTCGATGGAATTATAGGAGTACAAAATTCACCAAACCATACCCTGGTCATGTCTGACGATATGTTTGTGGAGGTACTTGCACATTAGCTAGGCTTGTCGCCGTTTCAGCTGCTAATGGAGAAACATTTGAATGGTCAGAATTTACATTGAGCATTGGAGTTGCAATGTGAGATGCCTGACTGTTGCCTGTATGATCTTGAGATAAGGATGAGTTCTCCACGCCAATATCCATTGCAGTTGTGGAGGATGGTTCTTGTTTCTCTGGCAAGTTATCGTCTGTCGTAGGACAGGTGCCTTCAATTTGTAAACCACTTGTGTGCCCAGAGGTGATTTAGGTTGGTAGAGAGTCCTCCGTATTAGCATCAACAAGAGACAACAATTGTGACTCTTGTCCCAGCAATTGCATTGATGGAGCTACAAATAGATTATCAGACTTTCAACTACCAGAGGTAGAAGAATCCTTCAAACTGGCTGCAATAGTAGCCATCAATTCTAGATCTTCATAATCTAACATGTTTTGAATATAGTCAAAAGATCTACCAAATGAATTCAGATACTTTCTGGCTCCCTAGGCTAGCAACTATAGCATCCCTCAACTGAGAATTTTAATCATTGGAGCTATTACTGGGTGAAGTTGTCCCACCCTTCACCTCAACAGTAGAAAATATATTTGACATAGAATCTTTTTCTTTTTTCATGAGAGGCATTGTGTTTTATTTCCATGGGTTTGGTGATCCTCTATGCATCATCAGGATTAAACCATTGCCCAAAAGCATTGCTAGTTTCAGAACTAAAGACAGGGAAATCCCTTGGAAGCTTGCCTCTCACGAGGAAGATGCTCTAGCCCACCAAGCTTTTCATTAATTTTCAATATAACATTAGCAATGTACTCAGGGTTGCATTTTTTGACATGATCCGCCAAGCAACACTGGGTCCAAACACCAAACACCAACTCACATAACCTATTTACAATAGCATAAAGGTGTCTGTTATCTTGTTGAGGCATTATGGAGAGGATAAGCCCGAGAGGGTCACCATTCTTCTCCGTTGCTCATAGAGGTGTTTGAAATTCATCAACTTCTTTCCTTTGTGACAACTCTAGGCCTTAGAGGTTGTGCTATACCACCTCTCACATAACCCTTCAACTTTGATGAAATATTTTTAGTTTTACACTTGTTGTGATCATCCATGTCAGTGATTTCAATTATTTCAACATCCCCAAAATCACACTGTTTATCACGACATTCTGAAGAATCTAGTGATGTCTATGATGACACGAGTATATCTCCATGAAAGTTGTTAGCATGAGAAATTCTTGGACCTGACTTCATTTGATAATCTAATCCAAATTCACTCTTTGGGCTTGCCAAATTGGGTAATGAATTGTTTTCTTCCTTTGTTATCTCCAGTGGACTATTGGATTATGTTGTTGTCTCAGAAGCAGAGCTAAATGTCATAGATCTTCTTGCACCATTGGGTGATCTTTATCCTCTACTAAATAGCAATTATCAGAAACAGCTCCTGCACTCTCTGCTTTTGCCGAAGACTTTTGAGAAAGGATCAGATAGTGTGCAACTGAACTATAACCTTGAAATTTTGCATATCTATGAAGAATACCAGTAGGAGCCCATCCTTTCTTTTGTCTACAAAAGCTGCAGTTGCAAATATCCTGACAAATAGGACAAACCCATTCAGGATTTTTCAAAACCTCCAAAATGTTTTCTCCATATCTCATATATAAGCAATCCCCATAGACGTGGCCTTGGAGTAAGCTGCATTTGCTGCAATTAGAATCTCACTTGTGGGAAAAAGAGGATAGCCTGGCTAAGATATGTGTGAATCCTTTCTTTCTCCCTCATATGACGGTGTGTATCGATCCAACCAGCTGTAATAGAGCCCATGATTATTGACACCTATACTCTGGCCGACACCTGGGCGCACAGAGTAATTTGTTTTTATTTTTGAAGTTTCGGGAATTAGTCCCACATGCATGCAGTAAACCAAGCTTGTAGCATTTATATGAGCTAATAGACACATGTTACATCGATGAAGTGAGCCCGAGGCTTGGGCTTTGGAGTTTGGTGTTGGCGCTGGCTTTGGCTTGTGTGTTTGTTGTAGGTGCGCGAAATGGTGCTTGTCCTAGGTGTCGATCATTCGAAGGTTGGCCCTAGGCCACTATACCTTTTGCCAAAATTTTGTTAATTTGATAAACAAGATTAAAGCTTTGCACAAATTCCAAGGGTGAAAATTTTGTTAAATTCTCCAAAATAGATTATAAAAACCTAAGTTAGGCTAATAAACCCAACTTCACATTTGCCGACAAGAATTACCTTTTACCATTTCAAACCAATCCACCATTTTTTGCTAAAAAATGCACAGAAACTAGATTTGAAGCTCGTGCGCAAGGACTCATTTTCTGCTTGGTCAGTGAAGAGTGCCTTCTGCCGCCTTCGCCACGCGTTATGAGAAAACACATAGTGCCTAAGATAAACACATATTAGTCAGAAAACTAATCCCCTATTATATAGGGTTCTAACATAGGCTCCACCTGGGGAAGATAGCTCCGAAGGAGGTGTCTAGAATCCATGAACTCTGAATTTTGCCGACCAGCTGATCATTGGGCTGCCCCCAAACTGTAAACTAAAATTAAAACCATGAATGAATGAAAAAGAAAAGATGCTCATTCTATTGAGCTTAT
Organism: Picea engelmannii; assembly: GCA_009831015.1. NCBI lineage: Eukaryota > Viridiplantae > Streptophyta > Pinopsida > Pinales > Pinaceae > Picea > Picea engelmannii. Next base: position 1,305,585 of record ML778878.1, read on the forward strand.
TGGCACACTCCTACCTACCCTAATCTAACAGTTATTGCTTCGATCAGGTAATGAAAAAGTGCCAATGAAGCCAACCCAGCAGTTGATCCCTTGATTGGGCTTCCTCATCAGGCTTGATGAAAATCAAGGCTGCAATATGTACTGGCAGCTGGTGATAGCTCAGGTTCTTGCAGAAAAAAATTGTTTGAACAGTTACACTGAAAAAGAGCTCCATATAATTTGCAACCGGGTCAAAAAATATATGACCTATTTGTTGATTCTCTGGGTATTCCTTCAACATTTTAACATGGATAAGTTTCCTATCTGTGTCCTCAATATCAGAACATGACTGCAACTGTTCAACATCAGACTTATGCTTGCCAACAAAAGATTCATCACTCAGAAAATTGAAAGATGATACACTATCTTTTGGTTCTGGAGACGTGAGTTTCTCTTCAAATTGCTTTTGAGTATTCAAAAGCTCAATATATTTTTCAAGTTTTTCAGCAACTACCTCGAGAAAACAAGTTTTACCTTTCGGAGAGAGTTTACTTGAGTCAAGAATACGAAATACAATTTTTAAAAAGTCTTCATCAATGTGAAGTTCTGCTAACACATTTCTTAATTTTTCTATGGCAACAGGAGATATAGGATTTACCTCATACCCTGTCATCTTGAAGTTTCATCAAGGCTCTGAAATATGGATTCTTCAGCAGTGAAGTCGCTTGTGATATTTGAAGCTTGGGATCTTCAACAATGGAGTCGCCAGGTGAATGGTACAACCTTTCGGTGTTTGGCTTCTGTTCACCATCAGAAGTCAAAACTGAACATGAAGTGCAGCTCTAGAGAAGTCCCCAGTGGAGTCGCCAAAAAATGTTAGCACTCTGTAATTTGCCTAAGGCTGCTGAGGCAATCACAGAGGTAACCTCAAACCGCTTCGAGTCTTGGATCTAGCCCTCCAAGACTCAGAGAGGGATCTCTCTTTTAGATTTAACTTTGTTTGTAATAGGAATGATGTTAGGCTAGCTACAAAAGCAAGGAAAATATAGATTTTTTTATTTTGAGATGGTTACTTTGGGATAGCAAGGAGGGTCGTTGGGCAAATGGGGTCTGCGATTAAAAAGTGATTAGCATCTCAGATTTGGACAAGACTGTTACACAGGGCAAGGTAGCAGAAACATTGGATTGATTTAAGTTTTAATGGCATCGATGAAAGGATAAATAGGTGAGGAAAAAACCAGGCATAGGAGCAGCTAAGAATTCCTGAACTAAGCTTTTAGGAGATAAACATAAAGATTACCACAAGCTGAGAGGAAGATTTTATGCTAATAAATTTTGCCTCTATTACTTTCCTTTTGGTAATAAGAACTGAAAATAAATTGTAAAGAAGACATGAAATACATTAACAAAGAAGAACACCACCAACATTTCCACACAAGAATCTTGTGAACAACCTGCTCATTTCTGAATTGATCATCTAAATATTATAATAATATTAACTGGCCATACACAGCCCAAGCTCCAGCAAAGAAAATGAAAATTACAGGTCTGGACCTCTCACATAGGTCGAGCCTCTCCTATTCTGCCCCAGTCGAACCCTCATTCTATCTTTTACAAGTGTATTTATAATGCAAAATCCCCCCAGCCTTGCAAAGATGCGGGCTCTACCCCTGTTTTCTAAAAATAGAAAATAGTTACACCACTAGACACATGTCAATTTTTCTTCAAAAAAATCGAACTTCAAGTTAGACAGGAAAATTACAATTGATAACTATTTCTCCGACATCTGGCGTATTGGATGATATTTAAAATTCGCTGGCAAATAGACTGTGACAGTACTAAACACCAATGAAGGAAGCAATCGTGAATGATGGAGGTTGTTTGGAGATTGGTTGAAGGTTTCTAGATCTGCTATAGTCTTTGACATGTGTTCCCTGAAGATGAACTTCCTGTTTGCCACTTGGTTCGATCTATGCCTGAAAATAGGGATACTTTTCCACCTCATTTCTTTGCTGCCCTGCCACCTCTATCTAAATGCTCCTTGATATGTGGACATTGATTTGAAGTCAGGTTTCCTGTTTGCCACATGTTACAGTCAATGACTAGAGCTGGGCTATTTTGCCAACGAGCAGGGATCCTTCCAAATGATACTATGACACTTGTATAACAACTTTTGAGTGTACCCTCGATGGAATTATAGGAGTACAGAATTCACCAAACCATACCCTGGTCATGTATGACAATCTGTTTGTGGAGGTACTTGCACATTAGCTAGGCTTGTCGCCATTTCAGCTGCTAATGGAGAAACATTTGAATGGCCAGAATTTACATTGAGCATTGGAGTTGCAATGTGAGATGCTTGACTGTTGCCTGTATGATCTTGAGATAAGGATGAGTTCTCCACGCCAATATCCATTGTAGTTGTGGAGGATGGTTCTTGTTTCTCTGGCAAGTTATCGCCTGTCGTAGGACGGGTGCCTTCAATTTGTAAACCACTTGTGTGCCCAGAGGTGATTTGGGTTGGTAGAGAGTCCTCCGTATTATTATCAACAGGAGACAACAATTGTGACTCTTGTCCCAACAATTGCATTGATGGAGCTACAAATAGATTATCAGACTTTCAACTACCAGAGGTAGAAGAATCCTTCAAACTGCCTGCAATAGCAACCATCAATTCTAGATCTTCATAATCTGACGTGTTTTACATACAGTCAAAAGATCTACCAAATGAATTCGGATAGTAACTCTAAACTTTCTAGCTCCCTAGGCTAGTAGCTATAGCAGCCCTCAACTGAGAATTTTAATCATTGGAGCTATCACTGGGTGAATTTGTCCCGCCCTTCACCTCAGCAGTAGAAAATATATTTGACATAGAATCTTTTTCTTTTTCCATGAGAGGCATTGTGTGTTATTTCCATGGGTTTGGTTATCCTCTGTGCATCATCAGGAGTAAACCATTTCCCATAAGCATTGCTAGTTTCAGAACTAAAGACAGGGAAATCCCTTGGAAACTTGCCTCTCATGAGGAAGATGCTCCAGCCCACAAAGATTTGCATTAATTTTCAATATAACATTAGCAATGTACTCAGGCTTGCATTTTTTGACATGATCTGCCAAGCAACACTGGGTCCAAACACCAAACACCAACTCACATAACCTATTTACAATAGCATAAAGGTGTTCGTTATCTTGTTGAGGCATTATGCAGAGGATAAGCCCGAGAGGGTCACCATTCTTCTCTGTTGCTCATACAGGTGTTTGAAATTCATCAACTGCTTGCCTTTGTGACAACTCTAGGCCTTAGACGTTGTGCTATACCACCTCTCACGTAACCCTTTGACTTTGATGAAATCTTTTTAGTTTTATACTTGTTGTGATCATCCATGTTAGTGATTTCAATTATTTCAACATCCCCAAAATCATACTGTTTATCACGACACTCTGAAGAATCTAGTGATGTCTTTGATGACATGAGTATATCTCCATGAGAGTTGTTAGCATGAGAAATGCTTGGACAGGACTTAATTTGATAATCTGATCCAAATTCACTCTTTGGGCTTGCTAAATTGGGTAATGAATTGTTTTCTTCCTTTGTTATCTCCATCGGACTATTGGATTCTGTTGTTGTCTCAGAAGCAGAGCTAAATGTCAGAGATCTTCTTGCACCATTGGGTGATCTTTATCCTCTACTAAATAACAGTTATCAGAAACAACTCCTGCACTCTCTTCTTTTGCTGAAGACTTTTGAGAAAGGATCAGATAGTGTGCAACTGACCTGTAACCTTGACTTTTTGCATATCTATGAAGAATACCAGTAGGAGCCCATCCTTCTTTTGTCTACAAAAGCTGCAGTTGCAAATATCCCGACAAATAGGACAAACCCATTCAGGATATTTCAAAACCTCCAGAATGTTTTCTCCATGTCTCATATATAAGCAATCCCCATAGAAGTGGCCTTGGAGTAAGCTGCATTTGCTGCAATTAGATTCTCACTTGTGGGAAAAAGAGGATAGCCTGGCTGAGCTATGCGTGAATCCTTTCTTTCTCCCTCATTTGATGGTGTGTATCGATCCAACCAGCTGTAATAGAGCCGATGATTATTGACACCTATACTCTGGCCGACACCTGGGCGCACAGAGTAATTTGTTTTCATTTTTGAAGTTTCAGGAATTAGTCCCACACGCATGCAGTAAACCAAGCTTGTAGCATTTATATGAGCTAATAGACACATGTTCCATCGATGAAGTGAGCTTGAGGCTTGGGCTTTGGAGTTTGGTGTTGGCGCTGGCTTTGGCTTGTGTGTTTGTTGTAGGTGAGCAAAATGGTGCTTGTCCTAGGTGTCGATCATTCAGAGGTTGGCCCTAGGCCACTATACCTTTTGCCAAAATTTTGTTAATTTGATAAACAAGATTAAAGCTTTTCACAAAGGCCAAGGGTGAAACTTTTGCTAAATTCTCCAAAATAGATTATAAAAACCTAAGTTAGGCTAATAAACCCAACTTCACATTTGCTGACAAGAATTACCTTTTACCATTTCAAACCAATCCACCATTTTTTGCTAAAAAATGAGCCGAAACTAGATTTGAAGCTCATGCGCAGGGACTCATTTTTTGCTTGGTCAGTGAAGAGCGCCTTCTGTCGCCTTCGCCATGCGTTATGAGCAAACACATAGTGCCTGAGATAAACACATATTAGTCAGAAAACTGATCCCCTATTATATAGGGTTCTAACATAGGCTCCACCTAGAGAAGATAGCTCCGAAGGAGGTGTCTAGAATCCATGAACTCTGAATTTCACCGACCAGCTGATCATTGGGCTGCCCCCAAACTGTAAACTAAAAATAAAACCATGAAGAAATGAAAAAGAAAAGATGCTCATTCTGTTGAGCTTATTGGCACACTCCTATCTACCCTAATCTAATAGTTATTGCTTCGATCAGGTAATGAAAAAGTGTCAATGAAGCCAACCCAGTAGTTGATCCCTTGATTGGGCTTCCTCATAATGCTTGATGAAAATCAAGGCTGCAATATGTACTGGCAGCTGGTGATATCTCGGGTTCTTGTAGAAAAAAAACATGTTTGAACAGTTACACTGAAAAAGAGCTCCATATAATTTGCAACCGGGTCAAAACATATATGATCTATTTGTTGATTCTCTGGGTATTCCTTCAGCATTTTAACATGGATAAGTTTCCTATATGTGTCCTCAATATCAGACCATGATTGCAACTGTTCAACATCAGACTTATGCTTGCCAACAATAGATTCATCAATCAGAAAATTGAAAGATGATACACTATCTTTTGGTTTTGGAGACGCGAGTTTCTCTTCAAATTGCTTCTGAGTATTCAAAATCTCAATATATTTTTCAAGTTTTTCAGCAACTACCTCGAGAAAACAAGTTTTACCTTTCAGAGAGAGTTTACTTGAGTCCAGAATACGAAACACAATTTTTAAAAAGTCTTTGTCAATGTGAAGTTCTGCTAACACATTTCTTAATTTTTCTATGGCAACAAGAGATATAGGATTTACCTCATACCCTGTCATCTTGAAGCTTCATCAAGGCTCTGAAATCTAGATTCTTCAGCAGTGAAGTTGCTTGTGATCTTTGAAGCTTGGGATCTTGAACAATGGAGTCGCCAGGTGAATGGTACAACCTTTCGATGTTTGGATTCTGTTCACCATCAGAAGTCAAAACTGAACATGAAGTGCAGCTCTGGAGAAGTCCCCAGTGGAGTCGCCAAAAAATGTTAGCACTCTGTAATTTTCCTAAGGCTACTGAGGCAATCACAGAGGTAACCTCAAACCGCTTCGAGTCTTGGATCTAGCCCTCCAAGACTCAGAGAGGGATCTCTCTTTTAGATTTAACTTTGTTTGTAATAGGACTGATGTTAGGCTAGCTACAAAAGCAAGGAAAATATAGAGTTTTTGATTTTGACATGGTTACTTTGGGATAGCAAGGAGGGCCATTGGGAAAATGGGGTCTGCGATTAAAAAGTGATTAGCATCTCAGATCTGGACAAGACTGTTACACAGGGCAAGGTAGAAGAAACATTGGATTGATTTAATTTTTAATGGCATGGATGAGAGGAGAAATAGGTGAGGAAAAAACCAGGCACAGGAGCAGCTAATAATTCTTGAACTAAGCTTTTAGGAGATAAACATAACGATTACCACAAGCTGAGAGGCAGAGTATATGCTAATAAATTATGCCTCTATTACTTTCCTTTTGGTAATAAGAACTGAAAACAAATTGTAAAGAAGACAGGAAATACATTAACAAAGAAGAACACCACTAACATTTCCACACAAGAATGCTGTGAACAGCTTTCTCATTTCTGAATTGATCATCTAAATATTACAATAATATTAACTGGCCATACACAGCCCAAGCTCCAGCAAATAAAATGAAAATTACAGGTCTGGACCTCTCACACGGGTCGAGCCTCTCCTATTATGCCCTAGTCGAACCCTCATTCTATCTTTTACAAGTGTATTTATAATGCAAAATCCCCCCATCCTTGCAAAGATGCGGGCTCTACCCCTGTTTTCTAAAAATAGAAAATAGTTACACCACTAGACACATGTCAATTTTTCTTCAAAAAAATCGAACTTCAAGTTAGACAGGAAAATTACAATTGATAACTATTTCTCCGACATCTGGCGTATTGGATGATATTTAAAATTCGCTGGCAAATAGACTGTGACAGTACTAAACACCAATGAAGGAAGCAATCGTGAATGCTGGAGGTTGTTTGGAGATTGGTTGAAGGTTGTTAGATCTGCTATAGTCTTTGACATGTGTTCCCTGAAGATGAACTTCCTGTTTGCCACTTGGTTCGATCTATGCCTGAAAATAGGGATACTTTTCCACCTCATTTCTTTGTTGGCATGCCACCTTTGTCTAACTACTCCTTGATATGTGGACATCGATTTGAAGTTAGGTTCCCTGTTTGCCACATGTTACAGTCAATGACTAGAGCTGGGATATTTTGCCAACAAGCAGGGATCCTTCCAAATGATACTATGACACTTGTATAACAAATTTTGAGTGTACCCTCAATGGAATTATAGGAGTACAGAATTCACCAAACCATACCCTGGTCATGTCTGACGATCTGTTTGTGGAGGTACTTGCACATTAGCTAGGCTTGCCGCCATTTCAGCTGCTAATGGAGAAACATTTGAATGGCCAGAATTTACATTGAGCATTGGAGTTGCAATGTGAGATGCTTGACTGTTTCCTGTATGATCTTGAGATAAGGATGAGTTCTCCATGCCAATATCCATTGCAGTTGTGGAGGATGGTTCTTGTTTCTCTAGCAAGTTATCGCCTGTCGTAGGACGGGTGCCTTCACTTTGTAAATCACTTGTGTGCCCAGAGGTGATTTAGGTTGGTAGAGAGTCCTCCGTATTAGCATCAACAGGAGACAACAATTGTGACTCTTGTCCCAACAATTGCATTGATGGAGCTACAAATAGATTATCAGACTTTCAACTACATAGGTAGAAGAATCCTTCAAACTGGCTGCAATAGTAGCCATCAATTCTAGATCTTCATAATCTAACGTGTTTTACATACAGTCAAAAGATCTACCAAATGAATTCGGATAGTAACTCTGAACTTTATGGCTCCCTAGGCTAGCAGCTATAGCAGCCCTCAACTGAGAATTTTAATCATTAGAGCTATCACTGGGTGAAGTTGTCCCGCCCTTCACCTCAACAGTAGAAAATATATTTGACATAGACTCTTTTTCTTTTTTCATGAGAGGCATTGTGTCTTATTGTCATGTGTTTGGTGATCCTCTGTGCATCATCAAGAGTAAACCATTTCCCATAAGCATTGATAGTTTCATAACTAAAGACAGGGAAATCCCTTGGAAACTTTCCTCTCATGAGGAAGATGCTCCAGCCCACCAAGCTTTGCATTAATTTTCAATATAACATTAGCAATGTACTCAGGCTTGCATTTTTTGACATGATCTGCCAAGCAACACTAGGTCCAAACACCAAACACCAACTCACATAACCTATTTACAATAACATAAAGGTGTTCGTTATCTTGTTGAGGCATTATGCAGAGGATAAGCCCGAGAGGGTCACCATTCTTCTCCGTTGCTCATACAGGTGTTTGAAATTCATCAACTGCTTGCCTTTGTGACAACTCTAGGCCTTAGACGCTGTGCTATACCACCTCTCACGTAACCCTTCGACTTTGATGAAATCTTTTTAGTTTTTCACTTGCTGTGATCATCCATGTCAATGATTTCAATTATTTCAACATCCCCAAAATCACACTGTTTATCACGACATTCTGAAGAATCTAGTGATGTCTTTGATGACACGAGTATATCTACATGAGAGTTGTTAGCATGAGAAATGCTTGGACCTGACTTCATTTGATAATCTGATCCAAATTCACTCTTTGGGCTTGCTAAATTGGGTAATGAATTGTTTTCTTCCTTTGTTATCTCCATCGGACTATTGGATTATGTTGTTGTCTCAGAAGCAGAGCTAAATGTCAGAGATCTTCTTGCACCATTGGGTGATCTTTATCGTCTGCTAAATAGCAGTTATCAGAAACAGCTCCTGCACTCTTTGCTTTTGCCGAAGACTTTTGAGAAAGGATCAGATAGTGTGCAACTGACCTGTAACCTTGACTCTTTGCATATCTATGAAGAATACCAATAGGAGCCCATCCTTTCTTTTGTCTACAAAAGCTACAGTTGAAAATATCCCGACAAATAGGAAAAATCCATTCATGATTTTTCAAAACCTCCAGAATGTTTTCTCCATATCTCATATATAAGCAATCCCCACAGAAGTGGCCTTGGAGTAAGCTGCATTTGCTGCAATTAGATTCTCACTTGTGGGCAAAAGGGGATAGCCTGGCTGAGCTATGCGTGAATCCTTTCTTTCTCCCTCATTTGATGGTGTGTATTGATCCAACCAGCTGTAATAGAGCCCATGATGATTGACACCTATACTCTGGCCGACACCTAGGCGCACAGAGTAATTTGTTTTTATTTTTGAGGTTTCAGGAATTAGTCCCACATGCATGCAGTAAACCAAGCTTGTAGCGTTTATATGAGCTAGCAGACACATGTTGCATCGATGAAGTGAGCCCAAGGCTTGGGCTTTGGAGTTTGGTGTTGGCACTGGCTTTGCATTGTGTGTTTGTTGTAGGTGCGCGAAATGGTGCTTGTCCTAGGTGTCGATCATTCGGAGGTTGGCCCTACACCACTATACCTTTTGCCAAAATTTTGTTAATTTGATAAACAAGATTAAAGCTTTGCACAAAGGCCGAGGGTGAAACTTTTGCTAAATTCTCCAAAATAGATTATAAAAGATGAAGTTAGGCTAATAAACCCAACTTCACATTTGCCGACAAGAATTACCTTTTACCATTTCAAACCAATCCACCATTTTTTGCTAAAAAATGCACCGAAACTAGATTTGAAGCTCGTGCGTAGGGACTCGTTTTCTGCTTGGTCAGTGAACAACGCCTTCTACCACCTTCACCACGCGTTATGAGCAAACACATAGTGCCTGAGATAAACACATATTAGTCAGAAAGCGGATCCCCTATTATATAGGGTTCTAACACAGGGGGACGCCTTTGTGGTCAAGGGTTTGGCTTGGGACTGTGATAAGCTTTGTTACAGTGGGAGATCTGTGGTACTGTTTTTTAGGTGAAAAGAAATGGAAAGAAATTTGAATATGGAAATAGAGAAGTTTAATGGGAAAATATTTGAGTTGTGGAAGCTCAAGATGGAATATATTTTGGTGGACAGAGATCAGTGGATCGTGGTAGATCCAGGTACTGCACCTACAGGAACTTATGCATATGAGTGGAAAAAGATGGATCATAAGGCAAAGAGCACAATCTGACTGTGTCTCTCCAATTCAATATTACTGAATGTGTCAGAAGAAGCTACATCCAAGAATTTATGGGAAAAGTTGGGGAAGTTGTATCATTCTAAGTCCCTAGTAATTAAACTATTCCTGAGAAAGAAGTTGTATAACTTGAGGATGAGAGATGGAGACTTGGTGGTAGAGCATTTGAATGCCTTCAATATTGTGGTAATTTAGTTAGTATCTGTTGAGATTAAAATTTCAGATGAAGATAAATGTATTAGATTGTTGTGTTCTTTACGAGACTCATGGGATAGTTTGGTTGTGGCCATAGGTAGTAATACAACTTCTTTGAAATTTGAAGAAGTGGTCTCATCCTTGTTGTCGGAGGATATGAGACAAAAGAATATGGAAGGACATAGCACAGACGCATTATTTGCAAGAGGACGTTCCCAGAAAAGAAATATATCTAATTTCTCAAGTGGGAGATCTAAGTCTAAGGGTAGATCTAAATCTCCTGGAAATTTTGTAAGGGTATGTTGGAGGTGTGGAAAAGAAGGGCACTACAAGAAGCAGTGTAGATCCAATGTTGAGAAGAAGAAGGCATCTAGAGAATCCTCTTCTACAGAAGAAAAGACCTCCAGGGAAGGAGGGAATGTGTATTTGGCCTCTTCAAGCACACATATAGGTCATGAGGCACGGTTGATTGACTATGGTTCATCCTTTCATATGACTCCCCACAGGGAGTGGTTCTGCGAATATGAAAAGTATGATGGAGGTAATCTTTTCTTAGGTAATGATTCGACAACCAGAATCATAGGAAGAGGAAGGGTAAAGTTGAGACTCATATATGGAAGGACTAAAACACTTCCTAGTGTTCTACACATCCCAGGAATGGCCAAAAATTTGATTTATGTAAGCAAAATGGAAGATGCAAGGGTAAAAACAATTTTTGAAAAGGGAACTTGTAGGATGGTTCGAGGAGCAATGGTGTTGATGTAGGGATTTTGGTTTGGAACTCTGTATAAGATGCTAGTAGCACTATTAGTGATGGGCGTAATAGCTCCATTGTTCCTGATATTGAAGTTGAAGAAGAAAGAAATCCTATAGTCTCTAGAGAAAAGGTTATGTTGTGGCATCAAAGACTGGGTCATATCGGAGAGAAGGGTCTTCGACTACTACACAGTAAAGGTATGGTTGAAGGTATGTCTAACTTCTCTCTGGATTTTGATTTCTATGAACATTGTCTATATGGGAAGAAAAATTGGGTAAGATTCCCCTCCAGTGCAATGAGGGCAGAAGGAATTTTACAGCTAGTTCACAGTGATGTTTTTGGACCTGTGTCTGTCCCATCATTGGGAAAATCTGTGTACTATGTCTCATTTATAGATGACTTCTCGAGGAAAACTTGGATATATTTCCTCAGGAAGAAATCTAAAGTATTTGACAGGTTTAAAGATTTTAAGGCTCTTATTGAGAATCGAACAGAGAAACGAATTAAGGTGTTGAGGACAGATAATGGTGGAGAGTTCTGCGAGAATGAATTTGAAGAATTCTGTAAGAAGTGCGGTATAGCAAGGAAGAAGACTACTCCATATACACCTCAGCAGAATGGAGTTGCAGAAAGGATGAACAAGACGCTGATGGAAAAAGCAAGGTGCATGCTCAGTGGTGACAAGATAGGGCAAGAATTCTGGGCAGAGGTAGTGGGTACTGTATGTTATCTAGTCAACAGATCACCCTCAGCAGTGTTGAATGAAAAGACTCCAAAAGAGGTATGGATTGGTAAAGAAACTTTTCTCACACATCTTAAGGTATTTGGCTGCGATGCATATATTCATGCTCCAAAGGAAAACATGAGTAAGTTGGATAAGAAGGCTGAAAAATGTATCTTTATTGGATATAAAGATGGTCTCAAAGGTTATAAGCTTTGGAACCCAGAAAATAAAAAGGTAGTGTATAGACAAGATGTGGTATTTAGAGAAATGAATGATGTTGTTAAACATGAAGTCCTATCAAGTAAGGAAGAACCAGAAAAGATAAAGTTTGATTTAAAGGATGATGAATCAGACTCTACAAACGAACATAAATCAGAAGAAGAAGATCCTCATACTCCAGTATTAAGGAGATCGGATTGAGAAAGAAGGCTACCGGAAAGGTATAGTCCATCTGATTTCCATTCAAATTTTTCTTTGTCTATTACTGATGATGATCCTAGAACTGTCAGGGAGGTAGTGGATTCAGAGGATCGAAATATATGGAAAAGGGACATGGAAGAAGAAATGGCATCTAGTGGAGTTTCCATCTAGAAGAAAGCCCATTGGCAGCAAATGGGTATTTAAAAAGAAGTTGAATACAGAAGGAAAAGTGGAGAAATACAAATCTCAGTTAGTAGCAAAGGGCTATTCCCAGGTTGAGGGAATTGATTTTGGTGAGATTTTTTCTCCTGTTGCCAAGTTAACCTCCATAAGATTTATGTTATCTATTGCTACTGCATTTGATTTTGAAATAGAACAAATGGACGTGAAGACAACATTCCTACATGGGGATATGAAAGAAAAAATCTATATGAAGCAACCAAAAGGTTATGTTGTGAAGGGAAAGAAGGAGTTGGTATGCAAGCTAGAAAAAATCTCTGCATGGTTTAAAATAATCACCAAGGATGTGGTATCAAAAATTTGATACTTATATGCTGGGACTTGGCTTCACAAGAAGCAAAGAGGATCACTGTGTGTATTTTAAATTAATTGGTGATCATTTGATTTATTTGGTATTGTATGTGGATGACATGTTGTTGATAGGAAACAACAAGGAGATTACCCAGGATGTGAAAACTTAGTTTTCCTCTAAATTTGACATGAAGGATCTCGATGCTTCAAATTTCATTTTGGGCATGGAAATTAAAAGAGATTAGAAAAAGAGGAAACTCTGGTTAAATCAGAAAAAATATGTCAAGACAATATTACAGAGGTTTGATATGCAGGAATGCAAACCGGTCAAGGTTCCTATTCCTATTTGTGTAAAGTTATCTACGGATTAGTGTCCCAACACACATGAAGAAGAGGAGGACATGTCTCATTTTCCATATGCCAGTGCAGTTGGCAGTTTGATGTATGCAATGGTTTGTACTAGAACAGACATTTCACATGCAGTGGGAGTTTTGAGCGGGTATATGTCAAAACCAGGGAAGGAGCATTGGACAACAGTAAAAAAGGTTTTCAGGTATTTGCATGGCACTACTAGTTAAGGATTGTGCTATGAAGGAAGATTGGGATTGGACAGAGTGGTGGATATATATGGATTTGTGGATGCAGAGTGGGTAGGAGATCTGGATCGTAGGAGATCTACAAGTGGGTATGTATTTGACCTGTTTGGAGGAGCAATAAGTTGGATGAGCAAAAGACAGGCTATAGTGGAACTTTCAACTACAGAAGCTGAATACATGATAGCCACTCATGCAAGTAAGGAAGCAGTATGGTTACAAATATTGTTTTTATGTATTGGGTTGGTACAACAAGTTATAAGAATAGATTGTGACAGTCAGAGTGTAATTTTTCTAGCAAAGAACCCATCTCATCATACAAAGACAAAACATATTGATATTCAATATCACTTTGTGAGAGACATGGTTGAAGAAAAGAAAGTATTGCTGATGAAGGTGGACACCTTGAAGAATGTTGTAGATTCATTAACAAAATCTATGAGCACTGAGAAGTTCTCTTGGTGTAGAGGATCCATGGGCATTGCTACCCTCGATTGTTGACTATGTAACCCTATAACCCTCTATGTGCAAAGAAAACAACCATTGGGAGAATGTTGGGTATGTGTTATATTCTTTGCACGAGTAGTAGTGTTTGAGCATTCACACCATATGCGTAGGGGGGCGAAGCCCCCCGCGTGGGGGTTCAGGGGCAACGCCCCCGAATTTTTTTTTTTCGCGTCGGGACAGCATTATATTTAGGTTGTTTTTCGGCACATGGTTTCTTTGCCAATGGTTTTCTATTTTTGGTTAAGGAATTAGGGTTTTGGACTAATCCAGGTCATTGGTTTAGGGTTTTGGATGTCGTTGGCTCCTATATGTATTTTGTATTGTAAACATTGTAACATAATGAGTGAATATAGAATATGTTGGTTTTCCCGATTTGGGTTTCCAGGGGAAAAAGATCTTTGTAATGTTTGTATTTTCCATTGTATCTTTTCTGTTCTTTCCTGGATATCTGTTTGCAGTAGATATTGTACAAGGTTAGAATTTACACTTTTGATTTTATAGACATTATTTTCATTATCGTTACCTACGCCATTTCAATTCAGTAGAAAGGTATCTGTGTATCGATTGTTGAATTTATAAAAAGATACCCTCTGTAATCTGGTTCTGGGAGGTTTTTAACTCAGCAGTAAGGTAGTCTTTGTTCTGTGAGAAAAAAATATATTTTGTCTTCACACAACATGATTTATATCGTTTGTATGGTAAAGAAACCTAGTACTATCGATTGTTTCATTTTCGTGATTAATAGATTTTGAGATTCGGTACCAACACTAATAATGGGCCCTGTTGATGCAAGGGTACCCATCAGGGAGTCATTGGACCATTCCCCCTTGGCCCGGTCGCATATCCAGCCAGGAACGACAAGGGAAGAACATGAGAATTCTTGTCATAAGTTAAGTATTACTCTGGAATACTCTGTTACTACATTTATCATTTTGTTGATGTGTTTGTTTGCCTTTCTTTCATATAAATACTAATATTTAATGGTAAAAATTTGTAGAGCTTTCATCTGCGCAAAAATTTGGAATGTTGCATTCCTATCCTCGACGCAAAAGGTATTCGAGTTCCTTTCATAAACTCTCCAGGCATTCACACAGTGAAGGCACAATTTCAATCTCAATTAATGATATGAATTATAGTACTCACTCATTTTACTGTAGTATCTGGAAGGAGGAAATTTCCTAATTGTGCTCTTGATTTTTCTTTGGACTGGATGATATATGTAATAGCTTCTTTGAAGTTACGTACAGGTCCTTTCCCTGTATATTTGAATTAATGTAATGAGTGTTAGATAATTTTTATTCGTATCTTCTCGCCATTCTGGTTTCTTCCTATACTTAAATTAATTATTGTGGTTGTCGTATTATATTGCATATTCAATACCTAAAGTTTGTATAGTCCCAACTTACAATTACGCACTGAATAGAAAATGACATATTCATTTCTAAAGGTCTATACTTATAATTGAATATGAGTGTGTGTGTGTGTGTGTGTGTGTGTGTGTGTCTATATATATATATATATATATATCATATGAATGTTTATTGATCTATATGAAGCTTCTATATTTTTTTACTTTACTTTGATGTTTTATAAGTAGTCGGACTCTGTATCTTACTTACAGTGGGATATGAATGTATATCTTCCTCCTTATTCTGTACATACATAGAGTTCCTACTTGTTTTGATTTAGCATGGACATGAATGAAATTTCAATTTAATTAATATGTTTCTGTAGTCATTCACTTATAGGCTAGTAAGCATATAGTTGTATGTACATGGCTACATTATTCAATTTCATTTACATTGTGCACAATAGATAATTCTTGAATTTTCCAATACAATTTATTGAAAAGTTTTCACCTACAGTATATCTTATTACAATAGTAGTCAAATTCATAGATCCATATTTCCAGAAGCTTTGTTTGTGTTAATCGATTCATTCTAGATACTATGTACAAGACTTAAACATATGATAAACTAGATCTAATCGTTCCACAATTTATCATCAACACCTATTGATATAATATATATATATATATACATTGTAGTTTTTCTGAAAAGTGTTTCAAATTCACATGGTGACTTTCCTACATAATTATAACTAATCGTAGTAGTAGTTTAAATATGATAGGGTAACTAAACACAAATCAAAGTCAATGCTCAAAGATAAATGTGTGGGATCATCGAAATACATTCTCAAATTTTCTTTCGAAGGGTGACTACTAATAAAATAACCAGTCATATTGGATGCATCAAATTATGATAGAAATTCCAAATAAAATAATGGACTCGGATTCTTATAACCACAGATATGATTCCTTCATAATTTGATAACAGAACATCTCATATATATATATATATATAACTCAAATAAAAATCCAATCAGTCAATAATTCATCATGACATATAAATAGAAAAGGTGAAAGTGGACATATCTGAATAAAATTTGTCGAACAACAAATGGAACAACCACGTTCCTCCCAACCATAGAACAGGGCAGCCAAATCACTTTTCCTGTTCACCCCCTAGCCTGACCATGAATCCATGAGGGATAACTCGGAACTCCTCCTCAGGAAGTAGTTTTCATAACAATAAGAAATTCGTAATATTTTCCCCAGCATACTAGACAACGTCCTGCCTCCCCACATATGCTATATATCCCAAAAACCAAAAATGCCTAGGTCTTTTTCCCCTTGGGAATTTTTGTAGATTTACAAATCCCTGATTTGTAGGGGCTGCCAATGGCCAAATTCCTGATTTTCCACTTGTAACAATCATCTCTGAGGTAGTTCCAACATGTTCCCCACTCATGGAGTCATGGACAGTTGATTTCAACATGGTTGTTCCATTTGTCCTCCTGCAATAATTATAAAATATTTTGTTTCATACAAGTGTCATAGTCAAGTAGTTAGTTCATTCAAATTATATCTCTGCCCAACAGTCATAATCATTAATTACAATTAACCAAATTCAAAATTTGGAATTGCCATAAATGGCAAAAATTTTCCAATTTCAAATTTACCAAAAATGGAATAATTTTCCTAAGAAATTTCAAACACAAAAATAATTTATTTTGGGGGATGTTACACACATCTCACATATCACAGTCGCCATCATAGCTGTGTTTTTCATTGTTTCGTGCATTTTTTAGTGGAGTTTTTCATCGATCTTAGGGTGTGTACATGAGATATGCATCTCTTGGTTTGAATGGACCAATTGTATCTTTGTAGTGTGCTGCTATGTGGATTTTGGAATCGCTGTCGAGGAATTTTTTTTTTTTTGTTGTTGTTGTTGTATAATGGCATAGCTATCCCTACTTGGAGCATTTGTAGTTGTTTCCTATCGCGTGATACATTTTTTGTCAGTGCACCGATTGTTGTATTTGCATGACAGCCCACGTGAAGGGACGTTGTATTGGATCATGTTGTCATTGATGTCAGTGGTTTGATTGATTTATTTCAAGTGATTGATTGATTGATGATTGATGTAATATAATATGTATTGTCTTTAATAAGAATGCATAGATGGAGATGGATCGATGAGTTGTCATTGATACATGATGCATAGTTGATGTATATGATGCATTGGTGGATTGATGCAAAGATGAATCATTATAGTATTATCATGGTTGATAAGGTGCACAAATGGATGAACTCCAAAGTGGTCCCCTTATGGTGAAAGCACTCACGGGAAGATGCTTTGCGGATTGAGTTATCCTAGAAGAATGGTTGGAGGACCCATGCATGTATGTGGAATAATGAGATGAAGTTCAATGAATTTGTTGGTGAAAATATCCTATATGTATAGTTCTTGTCATTCCATTTCCGATGGTATGTGGAATGTCACATAACTCCTCACGGTTTGAGAGTAATGGCCTTACAAGGTTGGAGGACCCTCACATGTTGGCTTGAAGCCCACAAGGTCAAAGAAGTCAAAGTGCTTTAAAAGAAGAAATCATTATTTAACTAATAAAGTAAAGTGACAAAGTCAAGGTGGATTATTTAAATAATAAAGAGAAGTGAAAAAATCAAGAAATGATAGAGTAAGGTGATAAAATCAAGAAGGAATATTTAAATGATAAAGTATTGGAGAACTTTCTATTTATGGAAAATGGTTAACCCTAAAATAAGGAAAATAGGTTAAGTGACATAGAAATGGGTTAAGTGACATAGAGGATGAAAGTATAAATAATATAGCTATGGACTCTTTCAAATCATCCTTTGTGTGGATCAATGGAGAGCTTGTTGTGAGATTATCTTTTGGAGTATTGATGGAGAGCTTCTTGTGAGATTATCTTTTGGAGTATTGATGGAGAGATTCTTGTGAGAGAATATTTGGTGTGGATCTCTTGAGCATGACTGAAGATCTATTATGATAAAGAGAGTGTGAGAAGGATCTCATGGATGCCTCAAAGTTTCGGCAATATTGAAGATCTTGACGACAAAATTCTCAGAGCTTCAGAAACCCTGTCTTATGAGGTGTACGCGCGCTATAATAGGCCAGGGTGTGTACATACGGGGGTTCTATGTGGAAAGGGTGCATACAGTGGATAAAATCATGAATATTTGTGTTTGAGTTGATGAATGACTATTGAAGACTCCAACAACTTCTAGATCTACATTCTATGGGCTCAGATCTATCACTAAGACACTGGTATGGTTACATTATTGTCTCGATGGATACTATTGCTTGTTGTGTTGTGAATGCTTAGGGCATTCTTGGTATGGTTTATATGATATGGTATGTTGGTTGATGGAGTGAGAAACACTCTTATGATTCAATACTGATATGATGGGTATAGTATGTTGATTTCTTATGCATGATTGAGTAGCATTCATATTGATTGGTTGTGGATCATGAGTAAGCTATTGGAGAGCTTGGATGTGTTGTGACTGGTTGGTAGTCAGTTTCGACAGTGAGAGACAAAAGAGAATGATAAATTCCTTCCAGAGGATCTAAGTTGATCTTGAAGGATAAACCCTAATAGCTCAGAAGGTATACACATGTTGTTGTATACACTGGTTGTGTACATATGTTGGCTGTAGTGAGCCAGGGCACGTATAAACACGAGATGCACTACTGACAAGTCATGTACCTATTGCAAATTGATATCTGTTGAGGATTGTTGCCTCATCTCAGTTGGTGTTTATTGTGTAAGCGGAGTCTTGCATTATAGAGTTGGTTCTCTTGTATAGTTGTACTTTATTCAGTTGTTGTTGAAAAACCCCAAGGATTGTAATCTATAATAAAAAGAAAATTGTACATGCATCTTGTGTTCTTTGTGATCCTTGTGGTGATGACTTTCTAATGATATATTTATGATATGTGTTCACATCTAACTGGTTATAAATGACAGCAATGAGTAACGAGTAAAATATTGAATGCTAACTAATGAGTTTTTTGTAAGAGGGAAGCTTTGGAAAAAAGATCCCCACACTCATTCACCCCCCTTATAAGTGTGGTAGGATTGTCCAACAATTGGTATCAGAGAAATCCTTCACTACAAGCTTTAACAAGCTTGAAGGAGATCCATAGACACACAAATGGGTGATGAAGTTCCAATACTTGATGAGGAAAAATATTCTACTTGGAGAATAGAGATGAGAGTGTATTTGAAGACAATTGGAGTAGCTATTTGGAAGGCAGCCATTGGTGGATCAGTTCCGTTGAAGAACAATTCAAATTTTGAAGCTCAAAGAGAAGGAAAGAAGAATCATGCATTGGCTCTTAAGACCAGTCTTAGTGGACTCTCAAGCCCTATCAAAGAAAGCATGGAACAATGCACTTCCGCCAAGGATCTATGGCTAAAACTAAAGGAGACATATCAAAGGAAGAAGGAGAAGGAAGATATTGAAGACAACTCCATCAAGATTATCAAAGGTAAAGAATCTCCAAAAACTATTGAATGCATTATCTCTAAATGTGATCTTGAAAAATTTTCAAATGAAGACAAATAATCAAGTGATGATGTTAGCACAAATGAAGATCTTGAAGACATTTCAAATGAAGGCAAAGAATCATGTGATAATTTTTTCAAAAAGGAAAATATTGAAGATACTTCAAATAAAGGTAAAGAATCCTCAAAGACCCTTCATTGCAATGATTCAAAATGTGATGATGTTGATTTTTTCTCAAGTGAAGAACAAGATCTAGAAATAGTTTGTGTAAAGTTTGATGGTAGCTATCCCATGGAATGAATAGAAGAAAATCTATTAGAACTTCAAAAGGAAGTTGAAGAGGGTTTATATAGATATAGCAAGGATCATTATTATATAGACTATAACTATCTTTCGGATAACACTAATAAGTTTCTTAGGAAGAATCAAAGGAACATCTTGAAGTTAAAATAAATGCACAAAGAACTAGAAGAAAGTAGTAAGACTCAATTAGAAGAAAAGGAAGACGAGATCACAAGACTAAAGAATGAAAAAGAAATATATGAAGGTATATGATGAGATTAGAAAAAGTTTTTAAACTATTATCCATATCAAGATGCAAATTGAAGAAGCCAAAATGGTAGAGGAACTATTGAAGGATCAAATAAATGAAAAGGAAGAGTCATTTCATAAGTTAGAGGCTGAATTTGTTGACCTTAGAAAGAAGGTAGAGAAGTCAAACAAATTCTTGAATATCTCAAGAATCTTGGATGAGATCTTGGAAAGTCAAAGATCATCGTGTGATAAATCAAGACTTGGATACAAATAAGAATCTACTCATGCCAGAGAAAGCACCTCAAAGAAGCATGAGGTAAGTCCATCAAAGAAGGAAGGCAATGTTGCAAACAAGCCATCTACACAAGGAAAGGAAAATTTTAAAAGAAAAAAAGAAGGAAGACACTAAGAAGATATCTTTGGGACACCAAAGAAAAGGTATGAAATTATTTTTCATGGGCACTGTTATTCATGTAATGGATATGGTCACAAATATTTTGAATGTAGATATTATGACAGAAGATATAATGGAAGATTTTATAACCCCATGAGGTGTTGGACATGTGATCAAGTAGGACACATTGTTTTTCACTGTAACACCATTGATTGCTACAGTTGTAGTGGATTTGGACACAAATCCCAAGAGTGTTGGAACACAAGTAGACATTCCATGATGAGGACTTCACATAGCATGGCTAGAAGAAGGAATGAAGTAAGGAAGGGAGACATCTTTGAAAATATGGATGCTCAGAGCTCAAGTTCTAAGGAATAGGGACATCTACGGAAGTGGGTGAAGAAGACAGAGCATCCAGAACATAATAAAAGACTAAAGGGAAGTTCAAAAGTGCCATATACTGAGGCATACACAGGTGATAGTGGTCTCAGTCACGTACATACGCAGACTGACCTTGTATAGGTCACGTACATACACGAGCTGTTGTATAGAAGACCATGCATTTGTGGTAAAGCCTTGGGAAAATGGAAATGCACATGGGTTGCAGCTTGATGTGATGGTATAACTTTGTGTTACAAGGTCTGACATTGTTTGTTGCAAGTTCTGACACTATTTTTTGTAGGTTTAAATGTTCATCTATTGGATTATGTAAAATAAAATCTTGGGTGCATGGAAGTAACCCATGAGTTTGGATTGATGCCTTTTCTGTTGAAGAACAATGTTGGTTATGACAGTGAAGTTATGACACCTTGGTTATGTGATATATATTGATGATGTATTGGAAGCTTACTTGTTGTAAATCTTGATGCATGCAACATATGGATGGGATACACATTGGGACATGTGGTTGAAAAATTGATCATGTTGTAAATCATTGATGATCTATAGTTACTGCATGAAAGTACACCATTGGTATTACTTGATTAGCACAACAATTGGTATTTGTTTGATACATGGTTATGGTACTTAGTTCATGTTGGAGACATATCATGACTGATATGATACATTGTTTGGCATGTTAGTGGTTGGCATATTGATAGATGCACATGGTTGGCATGTTGATAGATGCATGTGGTTAGCATATTTGTCGATGCACATGGTTGGCATATTTGTCGATGCACGTGGTTGGCATATTGGTGTATGTCCATGGTTGGCATATTGGTAGATACACATGTTGGCATGTTGATAGAGGCATATGATTGATACATTCCACAGATGATGTCTTTTGGCGCATTGCATGATGTTGATGTACATGGTTGATGTACATAAGTGTTGTGCATGATGAGCACACATTTTGTACAGGATGTACTTGGTTGATATTTTTCTCATGATTGTCTATTTCATTGTTGACATATATTTTTCTTCATGATGCTTGGTATGTCATGAGTTTGATGCATGAATAGGTCCAAGGATCGTTATATGGTAGCACAATGTTCATATTGTAGAAAAGATAGGGGAGACATACCCATAGGAGGAGTCATTCTTCTGCCCATAATTCTAGGAGGAGATATTTATGAGATGCATACTTAGAAAATAGCCCTATATTTGAAGAAAGAGCACAAAAGCATAATTTCGGGGGGAGCGATGGTCACAAGGGGAGTATGATCGATGTATCTTCAGCATTACATCATAGTGATATCCCTTTTTCAAAAGGGGAGAGATTATTCATAGGAAGATCAAACACACTCAGGCAGGGGGAGGAACCCCAAGAGGAAAATGGCCCTTTTCCATTGATGTCAAAGGGAGAGAGATAGTCACATTTATGTGATTGATGATTATTAATTGGGAGATATAGTCACCTTGTCTATTGATGTAGAGCATGTCTTATCTACATGTTGACATCAATAATTGATAATTGGTGTTGACATCAATGTTGGTATTGTCATCAATGACAAAGGGGGATATTGTTGGATCATGTTGTCATTGATGCTAATGGTTTGATTGATTGATGTCAAAGGATTGATTGATTGATTTAATATAATATGTATTGTCCTTGATAAGAATACATAGATGAAGATGGATTAATGAGTTGTCATTGATACATGATGCATATTTCATGTATATGATGCAGTGGTGGATTGATGTAAAGATGAATCATTATAGTCTTATCATGTTTGATAAGGTGCACAAATGGATGAAATCCAAAGTGGTCCCCTTATGGTGAAAGCCCTCACGGGAAGACACTTTGTTGATTGAGTTATCCTAGAAGAATGGCTAGAGGACCCATGCTTGTATGTGGAATAATGAGATGAAGATCAATGAATTTTTTGGTGAAACTATCCTATATGGATAGTTCTTGTCATGGAATTTCCAGTGGTATGTGGAATGTCACATAACTCCTCGCGGTTTGAGAGTTATGGCCTTATGAAGTTGGAGGACCCTCACATGTTGGCTTGAAGCCCACAAGGTCAAAGAAGTCAAAGTGCTTTAAAAGAAGAAATCATTATTTAAATGATAAAGTAAAGTGACAAAGTCAAGGTGTATTATTTAGATAATAAAGAGAAGTGACAAAATCAAGAAATCATAAAGTAAGGTGACAAAATCAAGAAGGCATATTTAAATGATAAATTATTGGATCACTTTCTATTTATGGAAAGTGGTTAACCCTAAAATAAGGAAAATAGGTTAAGTGACCTAAAAATGGGTTAAGTGACCTAGAGGATGAAAGTATAAGTAAGATAGCTATAAACTCTTGCAAATCATCCTTTGTGTGGATCAATGGAGAGCTTCTTGTGAGATTATATTTTGGAGTATTCATGGAGAGCTTCTTGTGAGAGATTCTTGTGAGAGCATCTTTGGTGTGGATCTCTTGGGCATGATTGAAGATTTATTCTGAGAAAGAGAGCGTGAGAAGGATCTCATGGATGCATCAAAGTTTCAGCAATATCGAAGATCTTGATGGAAAAAGTCTGAGAGCTTCAGAAACCCTAGCTTATGAGGTTTACATGAGCTACAATGGGCCATGGCGTGTACAATGGATAAAATCATGAAGATTTGTGTTTGAGCTGATGAATGGTTGTTGACGACTGAAGCAGGTTCCAAATCTTCATTCTATGGGCTGAGATCTGTCAGTGAGACACTGGTATTGTTACATTATTGTCTTGATGGATAATATTGCTTGTTGTGTTGTGAATGCTTAGGGAATTCTTGGTATGGCTGCTATGATGTGCTTTATGTTGGTTGATGGAGTGAACAACACTCTTATGGTTCAATACTGATATGATGGCTATACAATGTTGATTGTTTATGCATGATTGAGTAGCATTCATATTGATTGGTTGTGGAGCATGAGGAAGCTATTGGAGAGCTTGGATGTGTTGTGATTGGCTGGTGGTCAGTTTCGACAGTGAGATATAGAAGAGAATGATAAATTGGTTGCAGATGATTTGAATTGATTTTGAAGGATAAAACCTAATAGATCAGAAGGTATATGCATGATTTTGTATACACTGGCCACGTACATGCATCAAATGTAGTGATCCAGGGCACTACTCACATGTCGTGTACCTACTACAGATTGATATGTTTTGAGGATTGTTTCCTCATCTTAGTTGGTGCCGAGTGTGTAAGTGGATTCTTGAATTATAGATCTCGTGCTCTTGTAGAGTTGTACTCTATTCAGTTGTTGCTGAAAAATCCCAAGGATTGTAGTCCGTAATAAAAAGAAAATTGTACATGCATCTTGTGTTCTTTGTGTTCCTTGTGGTGATGACTTGTTGATGATATATTATTGATATATGTTGTTGATATGTGTTCACATCTAACTAGTTTAAATGAAAACAGTGAGTAATGAGTAAAATATTGAATGCTAACTAATGAGTTTTGTGTAAGAGGGAAGTTTTGGGAAAAAGAGCCCCACACTCATTCACCCCCCCTCTAAGTGTGGTAGGTGTGTCCAACAAGTTGAAGCCTGCTATTGCCTACGTGATGTGATGTACCTTGCTATGAGCTGTGAGTTGGAGTGTGGTGTCGTCCTTCTAGTGCTGGAGTGTGGATTGTGAAGGGAGATGTGAGCTGGAGTGTGGATGGGTTGGGTTCACTGTATGATGTGGAGATTCATTGCAGTGTGCCACCAAGCCCACGTGAGAGCCTATGTGAAGGTGTGGGACCCTCCTTGTGAAATCTAGAGTACATATATCCTCCCTGGTTGATATGTGATCACACATCATATCCCTCCTTTGATCAGATAGCATATCCCTCCTTTGATCAGACATTAGATCCCTCCTTGACTTGATATCACCATTCCAGCTATGTTTGCACCTATTGTGAGTGTGCGTGTTCAATATTTTCTATTTGGTTCAGTGTTTGCAATTTGGTATTTGATTGAATATGATCATTCGAGGCTGTTGAGAAGGATTTGGTCTATAGAAGAGAAGGATCCTGCAAGGTATCAGACATTTCTTTATTGCTTTTTTAAATTGGTGAAGAATCATTCAATTATTTGATTGAAGAAAATGGAAAAACCTCTTGATGATTCATATTTAAATGAGTCTACTAAACTTGATGGTGATAATTATGTAAACTAGAAGTTTAAGATGACCACTATTATCGAGGAATATAACCTATGGACAATTGTCAAAGGTCATGAGCCCAAACCCATTGTTGTTGCCTCAATACCAAATTGGGATAGGTGAGAGATGAAAGAGGAAGTGTTGTTGCAGATGTCAATAAAGGAAAAAAACATTCCTCATATAAGGGGTTGTAAAACTTCCAAAGAGATGTGGGACGTTCTCAAAGGTTTGTACGAAACCTCTAATGCAAACTGGATCTTGTTTTTAAAAACTAAGCTACTATCTATCAAAATGGAAGCCAATGAAAACATAAGTAATTATGTATCCAGAATTAAAGATTTAAGTGATAAGTTGGTTGACATTGGTGAAAAGGTTTCCAGTAATTATTTAGTAACAATTGCTTTAAAGGGTTTAGTGCAAGATTATAAGGTCTTCATTTTAGCACTCTCAACTAGACCAACACCCCCTACGTTTGATGAATTGGTTGGTATCCTCCTTCAAGAAGAAGAAAGAAGGAAGAAATATGATTAGGACTCAAGTGGCTAATATTTGGCCTTGATTGCAAAAGGTAAGAGATCATATCGAGGTAAACCGTTGGAAAATAACAAAGGCTGGTTTCTAGCAAAGCAGAAAGGTATGACACATACTTATTCTTATGTTAAGAGAAGTGTTGAATGTGAATATTGTGGAAAACTTGGACATCTTTCTATAGATTGCTATAGAAGATAGAATCATGAATCAAATTAGAGATATAAAATCCATAATGGAAATTATGTGCATAAAGACACTTTAGTCAATGATGGATTTAAAAATATTAAGTTATTTATTTTTGAAGTTGCGTTGTCTGCTGAAATTGATGATGAGAATGCATGGTTCATACATTCTAGTGCATCAACTCATATGACCTATAATAGAGAATGATATGATGAATATTGTGAGAAAATTGATGGCACACGACACTTCAGTCAATGATGGATTTAAAAATCTTAAGTTATTTATGTCTGAAGTTGCGTTGTCTGTTGAAACGGATGATGTGAATGAATGGTTCATAGATTTTGGTGCATCAACTCATATGAACTATAATAGAGAATGGTATGATGAATATTATGAAAAAATTAATGGCACACACATTTACTTAGGAGATAACATATCACATAAATTCCAAGGCTACCGAGTAATAAGTGTGAACTTACCTAATTGGCAATTGAAATAGGTTCATAATGTGATGTGTGTTCCTATTATTAAAAAGAACTTGATATATGTTTCAATTATCATCGATAATAATCTAACAATGGAATTTGGTAAGTTGAGGTGTGTTGTGAAAGATATCTAGAATCACTACAACGTTGTTTCCATAGGTACCAGGGTTGGTGGATTGTATAAGTTGGATGTGACAATGAACCGTCATGTTGCATTGACATCCACAACAATGTCAACAGAAGAGTTATGGCACCATAGGTATGGGCACTTAAATTACAATGATTTGATGTTGTTGCAAAGGAAAACTATTCTAGAAGGTAATCATTATATGAAGAATGATCATTTTCCATGTGAAGCATGTGCACTTGGTAAATAACATAGATAGGAGTTTCCCATTCATACAGAGATAAGACAAACATATGTTCTTGAATTAATTCATACTGATGTATGGAGACCTATGCAAACTAGGTCACTTGGTGGTGCTTCCTACTTTCTTATTTTTTTTGATGATAGATATAGATATACATGGGTCTATTTCATAAGGATAAAGAGTGATGTATTTTAATACTTTAAAGAATTCAAAACTATGACTGAAAAATAGACAGAAAAATGTATTAAAATTCTCAGATATGATCAAGGTGGTGAATATACATCAGGTGCATTTAAAAGTTATTGTAAATTTCATGGGATCCAATAACAATTTACAGTACCTCCTACACCTCAAAAAAATGGTTTTTTTGACAGAAGGAACAGAACATTGGTGGAGTGTGCTCATAGTATGCTTCAAGGTAAAAACATTTCTAATGGTTTTTGGGCAGAAGCCGTTAATATTGTAGTGTATTTAAAGAATCGAAGTCCGACTAAGAAATTATATTTCCAAACTCCTTTTGAGATTATTTATGGTTATAAACTCGATGCCAGTCATTTAAGAGTATTTGAATCCACTTCCTTTGCACATATTCCAAAGGATGGGAGAAGAAAACTTGATGAAAAGTCAATCAAGTGTGTTTTTATTGGGTATTGTACTCATTAAAAAGAATACAAATTGTTTGATCCCAGTTCACATAAACTGTTTGCAGGTAGAGATGTAATTTTTCATGAGAATGCAGATAGAGGTTATACAATGAATGATGCAGATGCTTGGCATAATCATAGTAATGAACATGTCAAAATAGATGCAATGGTTAAATAGGAACATGAACAGGTACAGGTTCGAGAACATAATGGAAGCAGTATGGAGACTTCAAGAAGTCAGGACACATCAACTGGAGAATGGTCACCACATTGCAGGAGACGAGATTAAATCAGTGAAGGACCAAGGGGGTCATCATGACAAACTCAATCACCTATAAGATATATATATTATGCATTGATGTCTCATGTAATGATTTTTGTAGAACTTGCAAACTATGATCAAGCTAAAGAACATGAAGAGTGGATAAATGCTATGAATGATGAATATGACTCCCTTATGAAAAATCAAACATGGGAATTAGTTGAACTGCTTGAAAACAATGTCCGTATTGGAAGAAAATGGTTGTATAAATTTAAATTTAAAGTAGATGGTAGAATTGATAAATATAAGGCAAGATTAGTTGCAAAAGGATATTCAAAAAAGGACGGAATTGATTACGAAGATACCTTTGAACCAGTAGCTAAATTGAATACAATTAAAGTATGGATTTCCTTAGCTACAAAACATAATTGGAAAATACATCAGTTAGATGTCAAATCTTCTTTTCTGAATGGTGATTTAAAAGAAGAGGTTTATTTGTTTCAACCTAAAGGGTTAGTCAAGAAGGGACATGAGCATCTAGTCTGCAGGTTAAGGAAAACATTATATGGTTTGAAAAACACATTGAGATCTTGGCATGTAAATATAGATGCCTTCTTTTATCATAATGGGTTTGTGAAAAGAAAAATTGATCCTAACATGTATGTTAAGAAAGATGAAGAAGGAAATGTTGATTTAATATTTGTATATTTGAATGATATCATTATTACAAGCAGTGCAAGCAAGTTAATTGAAGAGATTAAAATCCAGTTGTGTCAAGAATTTGAAATGAAATATCTTGGTGAATTGCATTAATGTTTAGGAAGTGACGTTTGGAGAGAGGTTGGTAAAACATTGATCACTGAAAGTAAATACACAAAATAAATTCTTATAAATTACAACATGAGTGAATGTAAAGCTATGTCAAGTCCCTTAGAACACAATGTAAAGTTGTACAGTGAAGATGGATCTAAAGAGGTCGATGGTACTTTATATCGTTAGTTGGTGTGAATTCTGAACTACCTCACCACTACGACACCAGACATTGCATACTCACTTAGCATCCTTAGAGATTTCATGTCTAAGCCTTCAGAGAGTCACTACAAAGTTGCAAATAAAGTACTCTGATACTTGAAAGGAACAATAAATTTTGGTATTATGTATACTGATGAATTTGATGGTGATCTAATAGGTTTTTCTGATTCAAATTGGGCAGGAAAGCCTCATGATAGAAGATCTACCTCAGGCTATGCATTTTATATAGGATAAGGGGTTGTATCATGGAGTACCAAGAAACAACCTACTGTTTCTTTGTCATCAACAGAATCTGAGTATAAACCCTTGACCAGTGCCACCTGTGAAGTTGTTTGGTTACGAAGAATTCTTGCATATGTCGAAGAGGAGCCAAATGGTTCAACATGAATCAACTGTGAGAATCAAAGTGCTATCAAATTGTCACACAATCTAATGTATCATGCAAGATCAAAACACATTGAGCTACAACATCAGTTTGTGAGAGAGAAGATTGAATCAAACGAAATTGATTTGATATTTTGTAATACCAATGATAATGTGGCTAATATATTTAGCAAACCTCTTGGTAAACCCAAGTTTGAAAGTTTTAGAAGCAAGTTAGGTGTTGTAGAAAATTATTTTTTCCATTAAAGGGGGATGTTAGAATAGTGAATAAATATCTAAAATCTATTAAAATAGAATAGAGTTTAGAGTTTTTTTCCATTGATACCCAGATTGAAGTGAAGGTGGTTTGAGATCCACTTTGATAGGAGTAGGTTCTAATCTATAAATGTATATGATGTTTCTCATTAAATCAAGTTCCATGAGCTTTGCCTCACTTGTGTGTGTGGTTTTGTCTACGTTTACAATTAGTGTAGGAGCCTAATTTAATTTAACATCTAGTAATTCTATAACAAGACAGTAATTTCTACTAGGTTTATGAAAGTTCAATAATTCCAAAATATTTTAACATGTACGCATGTAAATTTAACAATGAATAATAAATTTAATAACAAATTAATACAAAAACAATGCATAATTCTAAATAAATACCTGAACCTGATGCTATTATCCCTCCGTTTGTCCGCAGCTTGCCTCCTTGATCGCTTCTGAACATTGCCCAAAACCGTTCCTCCCTGCCAACTAGGTAGCTCCCTAGCTCCAAGATATCAACGGATATCCTGGCCCCATGCCCAAAATCCCCAGCAACTCCGGTGCACTGTATCAATCCTACTCCACAACTTCACTCTCTCCGCAAATCCAGAGCTCCCCCAAAATTCATTCCCCCAAACCTCCGTAGAATGCCTCCCCTCAACTCCTTCCCTTCCTTATCCCTCCTTCACCGACTTCCCGCTCATTTACTCCCTACCTAACCCATTTATTACCCCTTATCCCTTCCCGTTAATGCCCCTTATCTCCTTTCTTTAATATCTTATCCTTCCACAATTAATAACTTATCGCCCTGTTGTGTAAGTGACCTTTCAATTTAATTAAATAACTTATTAATTTATTAAATTTAATACTCGTGTTTTTAAATGTAATAGATAGTGTAATTAATCAATTAATTAATTAAATTGCAACCATTAGTTAATCAATAATTATTTAATTAATTTTATTATACCTATCCCGTTTAATTAATATCATATTAAGATGATTAATCCCCTAATTAATTTTTACTTAATAATCCTTCGCATTTGTTCAACTAGAGTTGTTACAATTATATCTGATGTAAAAAACATTTCACAGTCCATTTTGTAGTCTCTTTATTTAAGAAAAGAAAAAACATATCATCGATATATCGCAACCACTCAATTTAATTTTTTGCTCGAATGGAATGGAATGGGATGAAAACCATGTGTGGCGTTGTTGCTTTGGGAATGTCACTATAATCATAAGAAAAAAATTCTAATGACATAGACCCTCTAAAGATTATAATAATCAAATTCTTGAATGGACCTACTTATTTTGGAAAAAGGAATTACGAGGCTCCATCAAAGTGAAAATATATTTATCAAGCTCAAAAAAATTACGAGGCTCCATCAATGAAAGTATATTTATGAGGCCCCAGAGTATATTTAAGAGGCTCAAAGAAATTAACTAATATATATATATATATCCATTCAATTTGAATAAATTAAACCAATGATAATAATTTTTTATTAGATTAATTTAAAAATAGATCCATTCAAAATCATTAAACCATTCTTAGAACTGCTTTAACCACTTGATATAAACCATTCCTACACATGCTTTAACCATTTGATATAACATTATCTCTCCTTAACTTTAAAGAAAATAAATAATTAATATGAAAAAGACTGAGATCAACAAGTATGATATAAAAAATATTTCATTATCGATTTTGTAGTTTGAAAAATAGTGCAAGTTGATATTTCTCATATTGGCGTAGATGTCAATATTTCATTCTTCATGAATTACTAAAACAAAAAATCATATCATCAATATTTCAGAGGGAATACCAATATAATCATTAAAAAAAATTGCAATGAGATAGACCTTGTAAAAATTATAATCATCAAAAGATTGAATGGACCTACTTCTTTTGGCATTGCTAGAAAACTTGCATGGTTATGCTATTTAATAAGAGAAACTATTATGCCTAACACCCCTAGATTAAAGACACATCGGAGAGATCATTGTAATAACTAAAAAAATTCAGTTGTTGGTTACATGGTATGCATTTTGGGAGTTGCTCCCTTAACCCTACAAAGAATATATCTATGAGGAATAAATACAATGTTCTCAAAGAAGATGAAGCACAAGTTGCTCCCTTAACCCTAAAAAGACGATATCTATGAAGATATTATGAAACAAGATGAAGCATAATGTTACAGTGATTAAGGATGCACGCACCAGGAAGATATATCGCTTAGGGCAGGAGGAGCTTCTTTTGGCAATGCAAGAAAAATTCCATGTCCATGCTATTTAATAAGAGAAACTACTATGCCTAACACCCCTCGATTAAGAAGCAGCATAGAGATCATGGTAAAAAAGCCAATTGTTGGTTACATGGTATGCATTTTAGCAGTTGCTCCCTTAACTCTACAAAGAAGATATCTATGAGAAAGAAATACAATATTCCATGGCCACGCAAGAAAAATAAAGAGTCTCGCGGGGACACTGATCAAAAAACCAAAACACCATGTCTCTGTTGCTGCATGGAAAGTATCTCGTTCTGTCTTCGCCAGTTTCTTTACAGTTCATCTTTATGGTCGGATG
>ML778878.1:1340155-1354275 GCA_009831015.1 Picea engelmannii
AATACTTTTCATCTTTCTATAATGTAATTATCTTTACTTATTTATTTTGATAACCAATGTTACTGTAAAACATGCCTGAGGGGATCGAAAACGTGTGATATTTCCATCAAAATTTAAGTATATTTAATGGTATTCTAGCTTCTGCCTACTTCAACTTGCACACGTTACTAGTCGGTCAACACTGAATATGAAAAATAAAAAATCTGGCAGAATATAAACATGCAAAATCTGTAAACTTTTAATCAATTATTATTAAAAAATACAAATTTACACGTTATCTCAATTTGTAAGCCTCTCCCTTTAAACTTAAAAAAAGGAGAGACAATATCCTAGGATGCTAAAAGCTGCAAGGGGTTGCATTCCCAAAGTTTTTGGTGTTAGACAGCCTAGCTTTTTGTTTAGTCTCTTAGAATATTACAAATTGCATCGGTGTTGCTTATCTCAAAGTTGGGTGCTTATCCTACCTTTTTATTTTAATACATCACTTTTTTTAATCAACTTGAAATTCTGTTTTGTGCAATTAAGTCACTTTGTATGGATATTATTGTGATTTTGCTATTATTCTAAAGCTATTAGTTTGACAAAAGCTTTTATTTTGAAAACAGGATGAAGTGTATAAGATCGGATGTTAAGGATAGACCTAGTAGTCATGTTTTCTTTTAATTTTCATTTTCTAATAATATAGTTTTTGGATTGTTAATAATGAAATTAGATATATCTATATATATAATTCATGAAAAATGTATGAAATGTGTGTTTTTGAATTGTTAATTATGAAATTAGATTTTAATTTTCATTTTCTAATAATATAGTTTTTGGATTGTTAATAATGAAATTAGATATATTTATATAATTGATGAAAAATGTATGAAAGGTGTGTTTTTGAATTGTTAATTATGAAATTAGATATATCTGTATAATTGATGAAAGATGTATGAAAGGTGCGTTTATAGTTAAGAGATATCATTAATAATGGGAGATGTACTAGTTTTATAGTTAAGAGATATTATTAATGATGGAAGATGCATTAATGATGGGAGATGTGCTAGTTTTATATTATTAAATTTTTTTTCTTTAAGAAGAAAGATTGAGAGAATATTTTTTATGTTTGAAAATAAATGTTAATTGAGTATTGTTCAAAGATGTGACATTCATATTTTATTATTCATGTATTTGATATGCAACTTTCATTTTAATTTAGAATTATGTTGTTTTTAATAGAAATATTTTTATAAAAAGAAAAAATTCATTTTTAATGGAAGTTTTAATATTTTATAGGGAAGAATGAAAAAGAAAAAAAAAAATGCATTTTATTTTTCATTTTTAGTGTATTTTGTACTGTAACATTATGACATATCAATAAGTTGTACTTTTTATCTAATCTAATTTAAATTCCAAAACATAATGAGGAAGAGGTGAATACAATGGAAAGGAGATACAAAAATGTGGTAACTAGTATTTATTAGAATAACATAAAATAATGTCTAGAGATCCAATCATTAATAAGGAAAACAGTCCACTATTGTTCTAAAAAACTCAAATCAAAGCCTCCCAACTCCCTCCAAAAGTGGAACTATGTGATTACTAAAATCACTTCCTTATTACAAAACCAATTGGTAGCTAACATAAGATGAAACTCAATTAGACATATGAATTAGGTATAATAGTCAACCTATTAGAATATTTATACACTTAGAAGTTAGTTAAGATCAACTTGGTTTAATGTGTATTTATTTAAAGTGTATTTCTCTAGTGTGTTTCCTTAGTATTCATTACAAGGGGTAATTTTAAGGATGGACATTTGTCTCAAAATTCAGAAACCTTAGAAAATATTACTAGCCCTTAATATGAAAACTATAAATCCTTAAATGGGGTGTATGGGAGGCACCACGAGGATGGCTTCGTCCCTACTCGAGATGATAGGGGGAGGACAAATGGTGGCTTAAATCCATGTCACCTAGTCTGATGAGCTCATCAACCATATTATATTAATTCAAAATGTGTGGAACATCATAATGTATACGAGAGGGTAATATCTGTCATTTCTACCTACGATAAAATTATTGGATGGAAGTTATCCACATTCTTGTAGCCTACCTAGCTATGATGGGAAATCCCCGCGCGATGTGAGATCACTATAGTAGATCGCTCCTATGTTCTCGAGGCATTATAGTTTTATGTGGGGATCATGTATAAATGATTTGCATCATCTTATGTCTTGATATCGTCAAGTCAGTTGAGGTGGTGAGTTTTTGGGTGATCATTCACAGTCAGTGGGTTGGGTTCTACATTCGACTAGCTTCACGGTTTATCTCCCAGGCCGACACAATGCCTCCAACGTGAGGATATGCAAGGGGTTACTAACGAGAGAAAATCTACCAACTTGACCCCTCGTATTCGAGAAACATAATCCTAGACCCATCAAATCCATAAGTGCTTCATTTTGCTTAGGAAGATGTGAAGGAATTTCACAACCAGACCTCTCCATGAATTCAAGGTGCACGCGCAATGGTGGGAACGAAAAATTGACTTCAGCACAAGGGGATTCATGACTAGGAGATTAATGTCGATATCCATAATCGGGTCTCTAATATGGGGAAATCAAGGGCCAAAGAAACAAAATATCTTAAAACTGTAGATTATGTTGGCATATGAAAACCTTTATGGGAAAGATGCTCTTAGATAGTGAGGAGAAGAAGGGGGAAATAATGCAGCAACTAACATATCTTTGACAACAAATTCATGAAGTCAAGGATCATATGGAGGCTCAAGGAAACTAGGAAGAGGCTCAGCTGACCAAATGTAGTGTCCCCAAGGCTGATCCCCATTGTAAACCATGTTCTGAAAGGAATTGTAATTATGTTTTATAGGCTGGTGAGCCAGGTTTTTATATGTTGGAGGCTTATGTGTTTGTTAGGCCAGGGAACCTAAGTGTTGAAGGCCAGGAGCCTCATGTTGTATATGTAATTACGCAGAACAATTAATAAAATATAAACACCGCCATGTGCAGACCGACCACGATGAATGAGTGAAGGGGGACTAAGAATCCATAGAGTGGGAAAGGAATTAGGGGCTAAGAATTTGGCCTAGGGGGCTTAAGCCTGGGAATAATAATATTTAATATTATTCCAAAAAGAACATGTGCATTTTATGTTTTACTTTTATCCTAAGTTCTTGGCAGGGGAAAGCATGCAAAGGGGATGCATGCTAATGGAACACATGCAGTTCCAAGGGTGACAAGTGTTTGCCCTGGTGCATGCAAATAAAATAGCCAAGATGAGCCATGAGAGCTCTCTCTCTTCCATTCCACCCGACTACCTGAGCAAGTAGGGAGCGCTAAACAAGATGACCAACCCAACCATTGCAAGGATACCTCGAGCATTCCTGAGAGTTGAGAATCCCGTGTTGTCTTGATAGTCTGTGCACATCCTCTGTCCGATTAATCGAACCTATGCATGGAGGCTTTGTTCCGAAGCCGTGACCTGAACCATCCCACCATTGTTGAACCAGTTGGAAAGCCTGTGTTTGGCTCTGTAAATCTGGATACACCTATATTTTGTGAGCCGAGAAGCTTGTGTTTGTTTCTGAAGAGATGGTCTCACCCTCCATTCTGAGTCGTGGAGACTGTGTCGACCCCTGCGGGAATTACTCATCATGCATTCCTATGAACCATCACTGTGAGGCCTCGAGCCATTGTTGATCCTTCTTGAGAGGCCGCATTTGTATTTGCAGTTGGCTATGGTGACCACGCGGAGCTAGAATGCACGTGGCTTGATGGCCAGTGCAAGTTGTGATTGAGCCTGTGTGTGATCTCTCTCTAGGTGAGGGAGGTGGATGTTGTTGGAAGAGGTTTCTTCCAGAAAGTCTCCAGCACGAGCTTCAGGCTCTAAGACATCCTGAT
This sequence comes from Picea engelmannii, assembly GCA_009831015.1. NCBI lineage: Eukaryota > Viridiplantae > Streptophyta > Pinopsida > Pinales > Pinaceae > Picea > Picea engelmannii. Next base: position 1,344,057 of record ML778878.1, read on the forward strand.
CTGGCCTGTTGCTGATACCAAGAGAGGGAAATTAGCACTGATGGACTGTGCTTGTGAAGGTGTATACTCCCGGGCGGAACAGGCATGTGGGGAATGAGATTCTGGTAGTAGTGGGTGTAAGATGGCATCCTAGGAAGAATCCTTCCATATTTTATGTGTTGTTTTCCCTGTAACCTCAGCCTAGCCTAGAATTTCTTGCCTTGGGATGGAGGTTAGTCCCAGATCAGGGTTGACCCATTACTAAACTGATGAGCAGTGTGGTCTAAGGCTAGGAGGTTCGTGGAAGGCCTGCACTTGGTTGGTGGAATCTACCACTGTTAAAAGATAAGTATCTGATTATGCCTTAATCATGTTTTGCAGGACTGTGTTGCTTATGTTATCATGATTTTCGCTGTGTATATGAATTAATATGAAACATTATGGATTGATAATTATAGTAGTAAATAATATGTTTTACTCTGTGTTTAAATGTGTTTATTTGTTGAATGCATGTGGCTCATATAATACCTGTATGAGTTATGTATAGAATGGTGTCATAATCTTCTCTTAATAGAAATTAATCCTTAGTAGCATAAAATGGGAATTACAGTTTGGTACCAGAGCCAAGGTTTCGAAACTGAGCCTAGATGGGCCAGTGGAGCGGTCTTTGGACCGAGAATGCGAGGGGAAATTGGGTCTGGAAGGCCAATTTCGGACCCTGGTTTGCTCCAAAGTGTCAAGGAGTTACTTGACGAGTTTTTTTTTTAAGCTCAGGAGGTATAGCGGCTTTATGAAACCGTAGCCAGTGTGGTATAAGTCCACAGGGAGAGAGGACTCCACACCAGAAGTGTAGGAGCTTTAGGATCTATTCAGGAGGGAAGGTGAACCCTCGTGACCATTAGATCTGGAAAGTGTGCACAGGGTTTAAAGCCCTTTGGAATTGCACATGAGTGTGGAAATCGCGATATGCGAAATCCCGAATTAGTCAGAACCATCCATCAGAAAGAACACGTGGAGAGCGATCAGCCTTTTGCTGACTCGAAACTTGAAAATGGTCAACGGGAAGAAATCAACGTTTTGGGAGATGGGAGGTGAGAAGAGGTGAACACCCTCGAAAACCCAAAATCCTGAAACAATATACACCGTAGATTGTGGGAAGAAGAACTTGAACGTTGGATTAAGTAAGTTAGTAGATAGTGATTTCGTGATTTCGGCAAATGGAAGTTGAAGATGTGTGGATGCACGAACTTCCGATGCCCGAAACCCCGAAACGCCGAAAGAATCTGCGTCATAGATCTGACCGTTGGATTTTACTAGGAATAGAACTGGACACCTGAATGTGTACCATGTGTCAGTGGGTCGAGGAGAAAAGCGAGAGTGGTGGAACCGATGACGTCGTTAAAAAGTGACGTGGACCCTCATTAACGTGTCATGTGCCACCGTAGTTGTGGGTGACCACTCTACTATGTGGGCCCGGAGGGTAATTTAAATCGAAATTTCAAAAGTCCGGGTTTGGAAAGGAAAGCAAGTCTGAAAGCCTCATGGACCGAAACCCCGAAACTCCAGTTAAACAACGCCGAGTATGGAGTGGGGAAAGGTGCAGATTACTCCCGAAACAGAAGATGAATAGGAAGGAAAGGATGTTAAACTCTGAGTCGAAGGATCGAACTTCAATGGGCATGGAAAAGAGAAGGATAAGGAAGGACACATAATGAAAATCATTGAAGGATTGCAAAAAGAGGCCCAGGCTCACCGAGCTAATAGCCGAAAGCTCATGAAATTCAAGGATCGACAGGGTGTATTAAACTTAAAACTTTTGAAGAGCCTGGAAAAAATAGAGAGGAAACTCGAGAAGGGAAGAGACTCAAGTAAGACGGAGAGTCGCAGAACCCATAGGAGAATAAGTAGGTCAAGGAATGGTAGTCAGCATCTTAGTCTCTCCCAAGGACATTCTGACAGGGAGACACACAGTAGTTCAAGCCCGTCCCCTACCAGAAAACATGGAAAATATGGAAAGGAGGAATTGAAAGGGGAGATGAACAAGATTAACCCTCCAACATTCGATGGAGAACATAAGAAGGAGGAAGATGTCCAAACCTGGTTTCTTGGCATGAAGAAATACTTCCAACTATAGAATTATTCTACCCATGCAAAAGGCAGAATTGCAATGTACCAACTGAAAGGAAAAGCATCCATGTGGTGGGATTGGTTTGTGCAGGTGCAGCACATCAAAGAGAAAGAGGTCACTTGGAAGAAATTTAAAAGGTATTTTGAGAAGAAATACCTGACCAAAAGATACTATGATAGAAAGATGAAGGAGTTCTTCGAATTCAAGTTGGGCAGTATGACCATTGATGAGTATGAACGAAGTTTTCTGGAACTACTGAAGTATGTTCCATTCATCAAAGATGAGGTTGTCAAGATTCAGAGATATCTGAGTGGAATGACACCTTCCATGAGTGAAAAGATTCAATAATACAATCCTAGGACCATGGAAGAAACCATAAGAAGGGCGAAATGCTTGTATGAACAGCAAGGAGAAAGGCCTATCCTTCAGAAGGCTTGGAATGATCAGAGGAAGTTTAAGAAGGAACAGATGCAGAAGGGAAACAAGGCTTCCCTTCTCAGAAACAGTCTTCAGGAACATCCATCGTTTAGAGAGCCGAGAATGACTAGAGAGGGAGCGCAAAGACAGAGACAAACGCCCATTCAGTGTTGGGGTTGTCAAGGAAACCACAAGTACAGAGATTGTCCCCATAAAAATGGTAAAGCGAGAACTGTACATACTATTCATCAAGCTAAAACAATGGGGAATATGGGCAGTAGAATGTCGAGGATCTACGCAGCCCTGGACAATAAGCAAGTAGAATTTCAGTCGCACATGATTGAAGTGGAAGGTACGATGAACAACCGACCACTTGTTATTTTCATTGATTCAGGGGCTAGCCATAGTTATGTAGATCCTAGAGTGATGGAAAGTTTGCATCTAACGAGAAGAAAACATGAGAATTATTGGTTAGCGGAGTTAGCCACAGGGACCAAGAGGAAGGTCATTGAATTGGTTAAGTCACATTCAGTGGACATGAAAGGAATGAGCACTAAGGCTGAATTGAACATTTTGCCTTTAGGCTCATACGATTACTTAATTGGGATGGACTGGTTAGACCAGCACCATGCCCTTCTGGATTGCCATAACAAGAGGTTTACATGCCTGAACGAGGAGGGAAATCAGGTAATAGTCCAAGGAATTCCTAGAGCCATGGCTGTTAGGTAAATCTCAGCCATGCAACTGAAGAAATGTTATCGGACAGGCTGTCAATTATTTGCAGCTCAAGTGGAAGAAGCATCCCAAGATGAAGTCTCGAATCTGGAACACTACAAAGTACTCAAAGAATTAAAGGACATATTTCACGAGGTACATGGACTACCTTCGAAGAGGGACATCGATTTTTCTATAAATTTGATGCCTGGAGCAGCTCCAGTTTCGAAGGCTCCTTACAGAATGAGTACACCAGAGCTGAAAGCGTTGCAATTGCAGCTCGAAGAGCTACTAAAGAAAGGTTACATTCACCCTAGTGTGTCACCATGGGGAGCCCCGGTCCTATTCATGAAGAAGAAAGATGGGACGTTGCGGTTGTGCATTGATTTTTGGCAGTTGAATAAGGTCACTGTCAAGAACAAGTATCCTCTGCCAAGGATTGATGATCCTTTTTATCAGTTGAAGGATGCGAAAATATTTTCGAAAATAGATCTCCGATCAGGATATCACCAAGTGAGAATAAAGGATGAGGACATCAGCAAGAACGCCTTTAGAACAAGGTACAGTCATTATGAATTCACAGTGGTGTTGTTTTCACTAACAAATGCACCTATTGTTTTCATGTGCTTAATGAATGGAGTGTTCAGAGATTATTTGGACAATTTTGTCATAGTCTTCTTGAACGATATCTTGGTGTATTCCAAGACAGAGGAAGAACATGAAAAACACTTGAGAATGGTGCTGCAGGTGTTGGCAAGCTACTACAGAAGGTTTATAGCCAGATTCTCAAAGATAGCTCACCCTATCACTTCCTTGCAAAGGAAGGAGAAGAGGTTCCAGTGGACTGAAGAATGTGAGAGCAGCTTCCAACGATTGAAGCAGCTACTAACCAGTGCTCCAATTCTGAAGATTGCAGATCCAAATAAGGATTATGTATTGTGCACAGATGCGTGTAAGGAGGGGTTGGGAGGAGTTCTCAGCCAAGAGGGATTTGTAATTTTTTATGAGTCTCGAAAGCTGAAAGAGCATGAAAGGAATTATGCCACTCATGATTTAGAGCTAGTAGCAATCATCCACGCCTTGAGGAAATGAAGACATTACCTCATGGGAAGGAGATTCAAATTAACAACAGACCACAACGGTCTGAAGTATTTATTTGATCATCCGACTTTAAATGCGAGGCAAACCAGATGGTTGGAGTTTTTGTGCGAATATGACTTTGATATCAAGCATATCAAAGGGAAAAAAAATAAGGTGGTTGATGCACTCAGCAGAAAAGTGCACGAATTACATGCTACAGCCATTATCATGTACCGGACTGAGATGAAAGATAGAATTTTGGAAGCTGCAAATATTGATTTGCAGTACAAAAGTCTTATAGCAAAGCTACAGCAGCGTGAGAGATCACAGACCAAGGAAAGTTACACCTTGGGAACTGATGGTTTACTTCTGTATAAAAACAGAGTGTATGTACCCAATGTCTGAGAATTGAAGATGGCAATTCTAAAGGAGATTCATAACGTGGCTTATGATGGACATCCTGGTTATCAGAAGACTATGGCAGCAGTCAAAAGCCATTATATTTGGCCCGGTTTGAAGAAATAAATCGTTGAATACATCACCAGATGTATGGAGTGCCAAAAGGTTAAGGCTGAGAACAGGCACCCAACAGGGTTGCTACATCCTTTACCCATTCCTGAGTGGAAATGGGACGCGGTAACAATGAATTTTATCACCGGACTACCTAGAACAAGCAAGCAGAATGATTCAATCATGGTGGTGGTGGACACGCTTACTAAATCCGCCCATTTTATTCCATTGACAACCACCCACAGGGCAGTTGATGTTGCTGATATCTTTTTAAAAGAAGTTGCACGCTTGCACGAAATTCCTAAGACAATTGTGTCTGATAGGGACCCGGAATTCACTTCAAATTTCTGGAAAGGACTGTTCAAAGGATCCAGAATGAATCTGAACTTTAGTACAACGTATCATCCCAAGTCTGATGGACACAGAGAGAGAGTGAACAGAGTAATAGAAGACATGTTGAGAATGTATGTGATGGATAAACCATCAAGGTGGGAAGACTACCTGCATTTGGTAGAATTCGCCTACAATAATGGGTATCAGGCATCATTGAATATGAGCCCATTCGAAGCGCTTTATGGAAGAAAGTGCAACACTCCAGTGAGCTGGGATAATCTAGCTGACAAAGTAGTAGTTGGGCCTGAACTGCTCAAAGAGATGGAAGATCAAATGATAAAAATTAAACGGAATCTAAAAGCTTCCCAGGATAGGAAGAAAAGTTATGCTGACAGTAATAGAACCCATAGAGAATTCAAAGTGGGTGACCATGTTTTCCTGAAAGTGAAAACTAACAAGAGTTCCCTGAAACTGGGAAGTTGCGCCAAGTTGGCAGCAAGATTTTGTGGGCCATTTGAGATACTGGAAAGGATTGGGCCGGTTGCATACATGCTTTCATTACCTGCATCTATGACTGTACATAATGTGTTTCATGTTTCACTGCTTAAGAAATATGTACCTGATGCTAATCCTATTATCGATTGGAATGTGATTCAGGTGGAACCAGAAGGTGTCCTGTAAGTGCATCCTGTGCGCATATTGGAAAGGAAAAGCAAACAGCTCCAGAATCGATCCATAGAGCTTGTAAAGGTCCAGTGGACTTGGTACGGTCCTGAGGATGAAACATGGGAGCATGAAGAGGTTATGCGGGCAGAGTACTCGCATCTTTTTTGAAAATTTTGAAAGACTTGCAGAGATAGTGTGAGTTGCATTGAGGACAGTGAAGAAATAAGGGGAGGGGGATTGTAGTGTCCCCAAGGTTGAGCCCCATTGTAAACCATGTTCTGAAAAGATTTTTAATTATGTTTTATAGGCTGGTGAGCCAATTTTTTATAAGCTGGAGGTTTATGTGTTTGTTAGGCCAGGGAGCTTGAGTGTTGAAGGCCAGGAGCCTGCTGTTGTATATGTAATTACGCAGAACAATTAATAAAATATAAACACCACCATGTGCAGACCGACCATGATGAATGATTGAAGGGGGGATAAGCATCCATAGAGTGGGAAATCAATTAGGGGATAAGCGTTTGGCCTAGGGGGCTTAAGCCCGGGAATAATAATATTTAATATTATTCCAAAAAGAACATGTGCATTTTATGTTTTTCTTTTATCCTAAGTTCCTGGGAAGGGAAAGAATGTAAAGGGGATGCATGTTGATGGAACGCATGCACTTCCAAGAGTGACAAGTGTCCGCCCTAGTGCATGCAATTAAAACAGTCGAGATGATCCATGAGAGCTCTCTCTCTTCCATTCCACCCAACTACATGAGTGGGTAGGGAGCGCTGAACAGGATGTCCGAACCAACAATTGCCAGGATACCTTGAGAGTTCCTGAGAGTCAAGAATCCCATGTTGTCTTGATAGTACGTGCACATCCTCTGTCTGATTGATCGAACCTATGCGTGGAGGCTCTGTTCCGAAGTTGTGACTTGAACCATCCTGCCATTGTTGAACCAGTTAGAAAGCCTATGTTTGGCTCTGTAAATCTGGATACACCTCTATTCTGTGAGCCGGTAAGCCTATGTTTGTTTCTGAAGAGTCGGTCTCACCCTTTGTTCTAAGTCATGCAGACTGTGTCGACCCCTGCGGGAATTACTCATCATGCATTCCTATGAACCATCACTGTGAGGCCTCCAGTCATTGTTGAGCCTATTTGAGAGGTCGCATTTTTATTTTCAGTTGGCTATGGTGACCACGCAATGCTGGACTGCATGTGGCTTGATGGCCAGTGCGAGTTGTGATTGAGCCTGTGTGTGATCTCTCTCCAGGTGAGGGAGGTGTATGTTGTTGGAAGAGGTTTCTTCCAGAGAGTGTCCAACACCAACTTCAGGCTCTGAGACTTCCTAATCCGACCTGTTGCCAAGACCCAGAGAGGGAGATTAGCACCGATAGACTGTGCTTGTGAAGGTGTATACTCCCGGGCGGAACAAACATGTGGGGAATGAGAGTCTGGTAGTAGTGGGCATAAGATGGCATCCTGGGAAGAATCCTTCCAGATTTTATTTGTTGTTTTCCCTGTAACCTCAGCCTAGCCTAGAATTCCTTGCCTTGGGATGGAGCTTAGTCCCAGCTCGGGGGTGACCCATTGCTGAGCTGATGAGCAGTGCGGTCTAAGGCTGGGAGGTTTGTGGAAGGCCTGCACTTGGTTGGTGGAATCTACCACTGTTAAAAGATAAGTGTCTGATTATGCCTTAATCATGTTTTGCAGGACTGTGCTGCTTATGTTATCATGATTTCCACTGTGTATATGAATTAATATGAAACGCTATGGATTGATAATTATAGCAGTAAATAATATGTTTTACTCTGAGCTTAAATGTGTTTATTTGTTGAATGCATGTGTCGCATATAATACCTATATGAGTTATGTATAGAATGGTTCCATAATCTTCTCTTAATAGCAATTAAGCCTTAGTAGAGTAAAATGGGCGTTACACCAAATCTCCAAAGCCTCAGTAGTAAGAGCTCCATGAGGGGGCATGTGGCCTCTCTCCTCACTAGTTTTTTACAATGGAGAAAACTTTGAACTCTTTACAACGTATTTAAACTCTTCTCAATGGGAATATTGTGTAATGTATTATTTTATCTTTCAAAACTATGTTATTTTGATTTACTTGTTGAATTTAGCACATACTATTTGGACAAAAGAATTGTTCCATTGTTGTTGGTATGATTATCTTGGTGGAAAACCAACAACAATGGGACCTTCATACGTAATTCCTCATTTTGATAAATATAATTTCCATATTGATTTAATGACAAAAAAAATGAAAACTATAACATATTTGGCTATATTTTGACAAAAATATTCAAATTTTTAAGGATTTTATATAGTTTCTATAAAATTTGGGCTATTTTTAAGGTAAAATAATTTTATTGTATATAATTTGAGATAATCATTTTTAGAAAAAATGGAAATTAGTTTTTGGCAAAAAACATGGAAAATTAGGCAACCAATGAAATTTAGCACCAAAAAATTATTGTTGTGATATGTTATAGACATTATGTGATCCAATGGTTCATATTTTCCTGGATGATAATGATTATATTGATCTATGGGTTAAAACCTGATTGGTCCATGATCTTTGTTTAAAGAGCATGCATGGTCATTTTCTAAAGATCGACTATGAGAAACTCTTATGTAAATTTTTTTCCTTTTGAATCAATATATTTCCTCAAGTGGTTGTGTTGGTTGGGGCCATGTAATTTTTCCCTCTTTGAGGTATTTAATCATTTTATACAATGGCATACTAATATTCAATCTGTTTGAGTGAGTGGTTGCTCCAGGTCTTCAACCTATGTTAAAAAACCCCATTTTTTTAACATTGTATCAAAGCTTGTATACAGACCTACTATCATTGTTGGTCGATATCATGAACCTATATCATTGCTTACATCAAAGTATTTATGGGTTCTTCTATTTATATGCATTTCTAGGATGATAGGACTATTCCAATATGTTCAAAGAACTCTTTTCAGTTGGAAACACTTTTCATTTCACCATAGATATAAAGTTTCAATACGCTTTTTAAAAAAAATCATTTTTTTTAATATTCCCATTTTTCTATTATTTTCAACAAGCATATTCTCTTTTCGATGCACTTTGTATGATCTTGGAAAATCATAAACAGAGAGGAAATTGTTTTCCTTTTTTCATATTCTCTTTGGTCTACACTTTATGCAATCTCAACAAATCAGAAATAGAAATAAAAGTTTCATTTTCAGGGATTCGGGATAATTGAGAGCTAACCTCAATCTTGTAAAGTTTAGGATTTATTTTTTTGAAATCCCACTTGTTTTTGTGTTTGGGTTGAGTGCAAGGTGATGGTGATCTGTGATGACATGTTAGCATCAATGCAAACATGGAAAAACAACATTATGTTAACTTGGAGGGATTATTCATTGTACTCTTACAATGAATTTGAATATGGTGTAAAAATATAAAATGTAGAAAATTGAATTAGATTGTCTGATAAACCACTTTTATTCATATAAATTGTAAATGACTATCTGAAATTTGATTTTGTCTAATAGTGGTACTTTATTTTTACACCAAAATATAAGGTATAATTCTTTGTTCATGCAGTTCTTGTGTACCTTAACCATGGAATTTCATTCCAAAAACTTGTATAGTTTTAGAGAACCCATTTTTCTAGTGCAGTGTATTTTTTGGAAATTTATAATATCAATTTTATGTTTTCTTTTAAATTATGAAAGTAAATATATCCTTCAAATTGCAACACCTTTTGTTCATGTAGGCTACGAGGGTCTTAACATGATCAAAATAATTTCTATATTTTTTAGATCGTAGATATTTGTCTCATCTATTGTGACATATAACTCAGTTTAGAAATGGTTAAGGTGACAAAAAGTTTTATATGAAATAAAGGAGGTATGTATTCTAGGATTTTGTTATATGCAAAGACAAAAATAGATTAAAAATAGTAAACAATATTAATTAAAAAAAAACTATATATTTGGAATCTGCACCACTGAATTTATCTATGTCCGTAGTTTCATCAGCAACAAACTTCTTTAGACCGTAGAATGATAATGTAAAAAAAAAAAAAATAAGAGGTATTCGCACAAATGGAGGTTTTTATTTATTTGTGAATTGATCCACTAGGTTTGTCATCCCAAACCTAAATCTGAGACAACCAATTCAGCATACACATACGCTAAAGTTTTCATTTCCTCCCAAAAAAATTCATTTCTAAAGAATGTGCACGAGCTATGGGAACACTCACACATTCCTAAGAGAACACACATGATATAGGAATGTGCACATGCTATAGGAATACATGTGTGCTATAAGAACACACACGCATTCGAAGAACATGCACATGATCCTATTTCCTCTTTCCTATTTTTTATTCCCCCTCCCCCCCCCTCTCTCTCTCTC
>ML778878.1:1354325-1380095 GCA_009831015.1 Picea engelmannii
CTCTCTCTCTCTACCCCTCCCTCCAACTACCTATCCTCTCCCTCCTACATCTACCCCTCTCTCCTACATTTACCTATCTTTCTACCCCCCCTCTTTGTATTCCTCTCTCTCCCTCTCACACTCTCAATGCTCTCTCTCTACCACTCTTCTATGTATTACTCTCTCCCCCTCCTAGAGTCTCACAAAATCTCTTTCTATCCCCCGTTTATGCCTTCATCTCTCTCTCTTTCACACTCTCACACACACTCTCTCTCTACCTCCCTTCTTTGTCTTCCTCTGTCTCCCTCTCACACTCTCACACAGTAACAAGTTTGGTACATTGCAAGGCAAGGCATGGAAAGGAAATACATGGTGTGTTTTCCAGGTGTGCTTGGGGTTCCAAGCATTGGCCCCCATTGATGTAACTCTTCCCATTACAGTTGCACAGGAAGAGTCCTCCCATGCTTACACAAAGGATGATGGTGCAACCAAATTTGTTGAGTGAATACAACACATCCTACAAAAAGTTCATGAAGTTTTGCAAAAATCCAATGCCAAGTACAAGAAGTGCCACAATCAACATCATGTACCACACCGGTTTCAAGTGGGAGATAATATATGGTTGTATTTGTAGAAAGAGCACCTCAAAGGACCCCATTGGAAGATACGCCCACTCTGATATGAGACTTACACCATAACCAAGGTTGTGGGTGAGAAAGATTTTAAATCAAGTATTCCTCCTTTCCTTGGCTTGCACCCAGTATTTATTCTAGAACTGCTTCGACCATATTTTCCACCTCTCCTAGACATTTCATATGCACCCGAGCACTTGGCCCCTATAAAACTCAATCCTGACTACATTTAAATTGACACAATTGATCGGATCATAGACACCAATATGAAGGTAACTTGCCAACAAAACATCCAACTATATCAGGTTGTCAAAGCACAAAAATTTCTTCATCAAGGCAAGTGGCTCACCAAGAGTCAGATTCTACAGAAGTTTCCCAAATCATGGAGGGACTTGACGCAATGAAGACTATTGATTCCTAATGGGGGAGGAATGATCCAAGTGCACATAAGTGTTCACCCACCTATTCCACTAGCTCAAATTATAACTTCCATCTTGGTAGTTTTATTACAGTTTTTCAGGTCCCAAACTTATGGGGCCATTTTGAGGCCTTAAATGAGGTTTTTTTTTACTTGCCAATGCCTAATATATGCTTGTTGGTATGTATTGGGCCATTCATAAGGTGTAATCCTTGGTTATTTATTTCTGACAGGGTGCCGATCACCCCAAATAGAGATCATATGCAAAAGTTTCACCCTGGAGAAGTTGGCATATCAACTACCCCCATTGATGCCCACAAACCTTTTGGCATTTCATATTCTGGGGTTAGATGTTTAGGGTTTTCTCATTTAATATTTATGTTAAAAATTTATTTGGAGCCTCATTGTAATTAACTTCTTATGAATCAGAGTGCATGAGACATGTCTCTTCAAATATAAGCTATCACCATTCTAGCTAGCTTGTGTGCCTTTCATTTTACAGTCTTTTGTATTTGAGACAATCATTAATAGAATATGAGTTTTATTGTACTACTATGCTCCTTGCAATATCTATATTATCTTCTTGTTATATATCTGTTATATTTTTTCCTTCATGTCATTCTCAAAATAATCCAGATCACATCCCTGATATGTTTGTAACCACAACTGTTGGGGATACATAGCATATCATCTCAAGAGTTCATCCATACAATTTCAAAGAATAATCCTACCAACAACCAAGTTCCCTAATGATAATATCATATGTTATTATATTATTTTTGGTTCATAATACACATTTATCACCATTCTCAATAATATGTGAGAAGAATCACATAAAACCATCCATTTGGTGCTTGAAGAAATTAGTTTCAATCATAATGGTCTATTCTTGCATATTAAATCAGTGTGGGTAGTGAAAAATATTTTAAAACAAAACAACATAATAGACCACTCTAGTCTCCTTTCTTCATCAATTTTTCTTTACAAGTTGTTTCATTTTTAAGACATATGCATATTAAGAAAAATTAATAATGCACAGAAGAAATCTATCCTTGTGCTTTTTCAACATTAATTTCTTATGTTTAACCTTACTCATTTCCTTAAATATTTTGTTATCACTAAGAGGGAACTAAATTCAAGATGATAAGATAAATGTGCATGTGAGAAACATAAGCATGATCCTAAAATGTCACATATGTTTCAAAAGTAAGGACACACCAAGAGTGATTAAACAGTAGTAACATGTGTCTGACATAGAAAACTGCAGTTGCTTGTGTAACTGAGTTTTCATTGAAGAACTAGGATGTTGCATCATCATGGAACACCCTTGATCACTATCTTTAATATCGATTCCCAAGTATCTTGCACATATAATATCACCTCAAAATTCAACCACAATATATTAGTTGAACAATAAAATGAAATTGATTAACTATCAAAAAAAAGCAATAGGGAAGTTCAAGAATGGTCATTAAATCTTCCACATAAGTAAGATCTAAACAAGGATGATCAATCACATATGTTCCTTTCACTTTCAATGAGTGAACTCCACTTTTAGTTTCATAATACTCCTCACTCTCCAATAATGAAATATGCAATGGTGTTACCTTAGGTCCAATCTAAGAATATCATGCACAACATTATTAAACTCTCTTTCACCTCAACATATACAAATGATTCAATTAAGTCATCATTTATGTATCTATCGATCTGTCTATTTGTATATGAACAAATGAAAAAAGTGTCGAGAAATTGATTCTCCTTTTTGTTTTTACTAAGGAGATTGACAAATAGACATAATGACTTGACTAGGACCATGATTGGAACCTAGGTGGGTGTATAATAATTCTTCTATTAAACCCTAGTGAAATCCATGTGAACATAGAAACACCAATGAGCTTAGGAACAATTGAAATTGCAAGAATTGGGGAAAGGAACCAAAAATTAAATAGGATCAATAGTTATACAAGAATATACAGGATGGGCCCCAAGCTCACAAGAATTTATAACTATTTGTTGAAAAACTTCTTATTACAAGGTGTTAATAAAAATTCATGTATTATTGTTGTGTCACTCTCAAAAGTATCAATATTAAAATAATATTTACACATCATAAAAATATATATGGAAAAACTTATTTCTAAATTTTGAAATAAAATTAATATTTTTTTTTTAAGTTATATTAAAATAAATCAATAATATATTTAATTATTAATTATTATTAAAATATTTTCAAAACAAATTATTTTAGATATTTTGTAATTTTATTCCGAACACTATTTATTTTTATTGTTAAAGTATATAGAGTTGTACATATCCTATCTTTTTTGGATTTGAATATGTGATTTTCTAAGAGGAAACATCTTTTAAAAAGAAACAAATAATCTAAACATTATAAGTTTTGGCTCTTTTAAGGGATCTGCCAATTTGAGTGGCTAAGTCTATATAATCCTAGTTCGCCAAGGGTTTTTGGGGCAGACTAAATCCATTTATGCATTCAAAAATGCAAATTGCAATTTGTCCAAATTTATCTGGCCAGGGGAAAAAACCATAAATTAAAAAGTTTAGACAACATCATTCTCAATCATTAAACCCACTTGAGTTGCTTACATATCAGATAAACAATTGGAAGCAGACTTAGAATTTGAGCGCTCCCATGGATGTTTTTTTAATTTTAAGAAGTATTTGACATGTATATACCAAATCTTAGACTTGAGAAAGGTTAGTTCAAAGAGTAAATGAAATAGTAAATGGAATTTGATTTTTCGCTACTCCTAGTATGCTTACAATTCATTGATTTACTCAAAATAAGAAGGCTAGATGTAAACTTTGGGTTGAGGGAAAATACAACATTATAGATGGCTTGCAATTTGAAATGAATTTGGTGGAAATGTTTTAGCTAGGTTTCTATTTCCCCAAGAAAAAGATGGTATTTCTTCCCTTGAAGTTCAAGTAATCTATTAATCTAAGTGAGTTCAAATATATTTGAAACTTTTATAGTCTGAGTTCAAATATTTTTAAACTTTTTGTAGTCATGAATATGTTTATTATTTTATTTTTTACATAAATGGTTAAATTTTTTTCATAGATTATAGACCGACAAACAAGTTGTCAGATACTTTACAAATAACAAACAAGACAACAAAACTAGTGTGTTGTTCAAGCATTTGCCTCAGTAGCTTTGTTACAAAAATCTAGTGTTCACTATTCTGGAAAGCTTGAGGGGTACCAATAGATCATGACTTAGCTGTCGAGAGTGGATCAGGTAACTTGAAACAGAGATTTGAGAACCAAAAAAACCCCTTGAGGAGAAGGAACAGGGTGGAAGAGGGGGCTAATTGTCTTCGGATTTCTCCAGGAGCTTTGATTCTTTGGGCCATGCATTGGTTAACTTTCCAACCTAAAATTCTAACTTGTTGATCCGATGACGCATTCCTCCAATCACGTTTGCAATGTCTTTGATGGTTAATTCGACTTCGCTTGTGAGATCATCTCTGATGGATTTGAGCTCTTGGTTCAGTGAATCCCAACGATTTTCTCCCATGTTGTCTAAGCTTAGCATTAGCTTGGTCTACTCCTTGACCAGTTCCTTGACCCTGTCGAGTTCGTTCTGCATTTTTGTAATCCTTTCATCCAACGAGAGTTTCGGGGTTGAGGACGATGCCATAGATTCCTTTGTTTTCCTTCCACAGATAGACCAACCACTTGAGGGAGGCAAAGCGATCACTATGGTGTGGGAGAAAACATATGATGCTTAGCAGAGTTTCCAATTGCAATTTATAGCCTTCAATCCTTCGCAGTCACATGGATCACAGGCTTTCCCCCAGACCTTCCATGTACCACAAATCTCTGAACGAAGATTTTTCTGCTGCCAATGAGTGATGGGAAACTACTCTAAAAGATTTGGAGGACGATTCTCTTTGCTATACTTAAGAATATTTTTAGAAGGGGAAGATCCTTGTACCTGATAAATCATGATCATCAAGAATGACTGGAAGTCACGGGATGGGTGAAATATTGTCTTCACCATTCACTTGAAGAGTGCTCTTGCTCAAGAGCGATCCTCTGTTGGCCTCGACATCTGCCAGTGAGTTTGAAGCTTTGAGGAAATGATAGATTTTAATTTTCATGAAATTGGAAAGAATGAGAGCAACCTTCAAATAGACTTGGGCTAGAAGGACATGCTTAGTTTTTTTTTTCGAGATGATGGCCTGAATAATGATCCTAGAATCTCCAAAAATCACCAGATTCTGAACATTCTGATCAACTGCTAAATTTAGCACCTGCCACAAGGATAGAATTTCTTCTTGATTATTGGTGTCCATTCCGAGGCCCCAGGCGTAGGCCAGTTCTGTCATGCCCGAGGGATAGAGAAGAACCCCACCCCCAACTGCCTTACCAGGGTTCCCCTTCGAGGATCCGTAAAAAAAGAGGAAGTGCTCTTCCAGGGACGAATGCCATATTACAAATTCTTTCTCGTTCATTCTAATTTCCCAACTTGATTTTTGAGGGCCCTTGAGAGATCCTCTACTAAGGTGGTTAGGAACATACTCTTTAAGCCATTGATATTCTTCTGAATTTAGGGGTTCTGAGTTCTTGATAGAGTGCTTAGTGTTCGAGACTTCACCCATCATGGATTTTTTTTTATGGAAACTTGAGGCGGTGTTCTACTTTCCTCATGAAAGATTATGTTGTTTCTTTCAAGCCATAATTTCCATAAAAGGAGCTTAGGGAGCCGCATCCAACAAATTTGAAGGAGGTTCTTCTTTTCCAAAGAGAACGAGGATAGAGCCATCCAATTGCGTATTATCTCAGTCATAGTGGGAGACAAGAAGGTGTTCAAGGAGTTTATGAAGTGAGTCCAAACCTCTCTTGAAAACACACAAGAAAGGAAAAGATGATATGTTGTTTCTTCTACCTCCATACACAACGAGCATCGGGAAGGCCCTTCCCAGCCTTTCCTCAATTTTAGGTTTCCACTCATCATGACACTTTTGTGTACCAGTGTCCAAATGAACATGTCAATTTTGGGGACAGAGGGGTGATTCCATAAGGATCTCCATGGAGTTGGGTCGGGAGGAACATTAGGAATTGCTTGGATGGTCTTATACCCTGCAACTGCTGAGTATTTCCTAGTGGAGTCACCCCAGCTTCTTTTGTCTTTTATGCATGCCTTCTAAGGTGATTTCCCTTGGAGGACTTCAAGGAGGATCTTGGCTTTTGCCTCCAACCTTTTCGGGTATGCCCCAAGTGTCCACTTCTTCCAAGAAGGATCCTCATCTAGACCCCATTCATAAATATCCCAGAGCGTTCTCTAGTTGTTATTTTGAAGCCATCTTTTGATATTTTCGAGGCCTTCAATCTAATCCAGAGGTGTGGAGCTGAGGATATAATCCTCCCAAATCTTTATTTTCTTTCCATTGCTAGGGATCCAAATCAACATTGCTTTGAAGTGATCAAGCTCTCTTAGATAGAGAGAGAAGATCAGAGAACCTCTCAAGGCTTTTGGGTGACGATCCAGGCATCTATCCCTATGTCTCGAGAAGTATTTTTTGTAGAGGACTTGCTTTCTCCAGGAGAATTTACCCGATACTAGATGCCACATAATTTTATCCCCAATCACAAGGTTTTGGGTGGCCACATCTTGGATTTGCAGGCCACCTTCAAGAAGAGGCTTTTTAATCTTGTCCCGACTGACTAGATGGAGTTTCCTTTCAGCGTTCCTGCCTCCTTCCTAGAGGAAATGACACAACATCCTGTCGATATTGAGCATTATCGTTTTAGGATCTAGGAGGATGGAATTCTTGTAAATAGGAAGGCTAGAGAGGACAGAATTCATCAACACCACTTTTTCTGCAATATTTAACTAATTCCCCCCCCAAGATTAGATTTTGATCTTCAGCTTATCTAGGAGAGGTAACCTGTGGCTCACTCTTGGGGCTGATTTGAATAAGGGGATGCCCAGGTACTTAATCGAGTCCCAAGTGATGGTGCCTTCCATTTCAAGGATTCTATATATGTCAAGCATTTCTCGAGGTGGGTAGTTCCAGCCAACGATCTTGCTTTTATGAAGACTGATTTCACTACCTGATACTTCTTTATACACATCTAGCTCTATTTTAAAGTGTCGTGCAGTGTTGTTGTTGGCTCCTCCTAGTAAAAAGGTGTCATCAACGAACTGTGCATGGTTGATATTCTTAACATTAAAGACAATTCTTAGTCCTGATAGAGACCTAATCTGAAGGCACTTGTCTAATTGGAAGTTGAGCACAGATGCTTGGATGGTGTAGAGCAGAGGAGACAGGGTGTAGCCTTGTCTTAACCCCCTTGAGGCTTGGAAGGAGTCAGTTGGGCGACCATTTACCAGTGGATCAATGCAAGGAATGGATATGCATGCCTTAACCTAACTTATGAATCTTTTTTCAAACCCTAACTTATTCATAACAAAAAAAAGTAAGTGATGGCGAACTTTATCAAAAGCATTAGCGAGATCAAGTTTAACTATCATACCTTTCTCTTTCCTCTAGCAGCTTGAATGAATGCCCTCTTGGACCAGGATGATATTATCTAGAATTTGCCGCCCTTTTATGAATCCTCCTTGATTTTCTGAGATAATACTTGGGAGCATCTTCTTTAGTCAGTTATCTATTATTTTGGTGATGATCTTGTAACCTGTGCTGCAGAGAGAGATGGGCCAGAATCTGCTGAAATTGTTAGCTCCTTTTTCTTTGGGGACTAAGGCTAGAAAGGACGAGTTGGTGCTTCCTCCCAACTTAGCACAGTTCTGTGATTTATTGACCATTCTCGAAAGGTCCTCCTTAACAATACGCCAGTAGGATTGGTAGAACTGAGTTGTGAATCCATCTGGACCAAGGACTTTGTCAAGCTCCATGTGATTTAAGGCTCTTTTAATCTCTTGAGTTCTTACCGGGGCTGTCAGCCTTTGATTTTCCTCATTCCCCACCAGCTCCGGAACCGTGGAGATCAGGTAACGTAGCGAATCAATAGGGCCAGCTTCTGGGGCAGAGAGCATGTCCTTGAAGAAGGAGTGGGCTAGTTCTTTGATTCCTTCAAACTCTTTGATATCTTGGCCTTGAAATTGAATTTCAGTGATCGTATTGTAGTTCTTCCGAGCCTCTAATTTCTTGTGGAAATATGTAGTTTTCTTATCCCTTGCTTGGAGCCAGAGACTTCTTGATTTCACTCTCCAGTATTCTTCTTCTGTTCTGCAAGCCTGATGGAGGGATTTTTGGAGATTAGCCTCTTAGGAGAGTAAGTCCTGGTTCACTCGATAGTCTTCTAAATAAAGATGATGAAGGTCTAGGGGCTTATGGATTCGTTTCCTCTGGGAAGTGGGAAAGCTGAGGTTTTTGGCCCAAGATTTGAGATCCTTTTTGAGTCCTCGAAGTTTTTCTTCCCAATCGAAAAAGGGGGAACCAATCACCTTTCTTTTCCATGACTCAGAAACTACTTCCTCGAGTCCTTCCTGGTTGATCCACAGAGGGCTAAAGCGGAAAGGGATAGCACCCAAGTTTTCCCCAGGAGCAAGAGTTAACATTATGGGTTTGTGATATGAGGTAATGTTCGGAAGGATTTTTGAGCTAGCCACTAGGCCAAGGGTCAGAAAAGAGGTTTGGACAAGGAATCTATCCAGTCAGGCTACAATATGGCCTGGACCTAATATTTTGTTTGACCAAGTATACTTCCCCCGGGATGGCTTGATGTCCTCGACATCCCAGTCTAGGATGAAGTCTTCTATCCATTCTCTTACTAGATCTCAGACCGACGAACCCCCTTTTTTCTCAGAAAGTGAGAGGGTTACATTGAGATCTCCAACGATTACAATATTTCCAATATTTTCCACACTAAGAAAGGACTTTAGGGAGTCCCAGTAGGTCTTCTTTTCTGAAAGAAAAAATGGAACATAAAGATTAAACAGATTTACATCATGACCTGATTCTTTATGAAGCATTTTGGTGAAGATCCAATGAGTGTTTCTTTCTTCTTCGATCAAGTCTAGTTTTGAGGTGTCCTAGAAGGTGCCTATTCCTCTTGAGGCCCCTCTTGCACTTACGGCTTTTCCTAAGCCCTTTTTCCAAAATGAGTTACTAGCAAGGAGGATATATGCTTCCTCCAGTTTTGTCTCTTGAATTAGGAGGACCTCAAGCAATGTCATGCGGACTAAATCTCTCAGGGATTCTTCTTTTAGTTTGCTTCCGAGCCCTCTACAATTCTAGGAGACATACTGCATTATTTAACAGTTTGGGGCATAGTAGCTCCTTTTGGAGACTTACCTTGCTTCCTTGTGGTTCTGGTGCTTATCATTTCTGGGATGGTTTGTTGGGATCCTTGGCGATGTCCCGATAGGACTTCTCTTCTCGTTTCTTTTTCTCGAGTTCCCTTCCTCTTGAGGGCCTTTTAGGGGTTCTGTGAGAGCTTCTTGTTTCTATGGCTCCGCCATCCGAATCCCCTCCGAACTCGGAGCTCAAACTGATCTGATCTTCTTGCGTTTTTTAGGGCTCTTTTGTATTCGCTAGCTCAGGTAACGACCTAGGTTCAGCAATGGCCTTCGAATCTTTTTCTTGGGATTTTGCTACTTCGGGAGTTTTTGCTGAAGTTGAAGCTTCCTTTGGGCCTTCCGTGACTTCTGGGATAGGTTGGCTTTTCTTCGCTGGTTCTAAATATTTTTTCTCCTTTGACATTGGGGGTGCCTTGCCGTTCTTCACCTTCTGCCATCCTTCTACATTCTCTTTCTTCGCAGGTTGAGATTTGGGTCAGTTCTTTTAGAAATGACGATGTTCATGGTAGTTCCTACACTTGAACGACAGTTGCTCATAATCCAGTTTTTGATAGTGGTACCATGATCCTACTATTAACTTTATCGCTCCTGCGAGTCTGGCTTCAAGATCGACCTCCACACATATTCTTGCATAGGAATATTGGGCTTTATTATCTGCTTTGTCTATGGACCGCCCGAGGCCGTTTCCAATCTTCTACAAGGATTGATAGTTCCAGCAATGGACAGGGAGGTTTGGTAATCTTACCCAGACCAGGACCTCTTTGGGGATGTCCATAGAGGGATCAAAGTCAAGCGTCCATCTATTAAGATACAGGCCCTCGGTCCCCATAAAGTAGGGTCCACTTTTGAAGATCAGATCATGGTCTTCTTTCGAAATAAATTCAAAGATGAAGAAGCCCCTTCCCACTGGATAACAGGTTACGTTGTGTTAAAATTGGGGCCTCCAGTTCCTCTAGATCTAGTCATCATAGTTTTCCTACTAACCCTCTTTCCGCCAATGCCAAGGAGATCTTGATGGGTTGTTCCTCTAGCAATGCTATTTCCGGAATGGCATCTAATTTCTTGATGAATGTTGAGACTTCGGGAGGGGATTCTTTTTTACCTTGGCTACTGATGAGCTTCTTGAAGGCTTCATCAGCAGAAATCGAATGGGGGGAGCCGACTCCCCACCCCAAGGCACACTCACGGCGGCCTTGCTTGGACACTCCTATCATTGAAGCTCCTCTCCAAACCCTAGCAAGTAAACTCACAAGAAGATTCATGAATATGTTTATTATTAGTATTGTATATGTTTCTCTTAGATTGCAAGCTTTGAAAGATTTGAAATACCATTTTAGTTGTACTTTATTTTTATATTTTTTTTTCATTAAAACATTTTTGTTTCAATTTTTTGTATCTGCTTAAAACTTAAAATGGTAAGAAAAAGAACAAAAAACGATGGTCAAATTTTCAATTGACAGATAAGATAAATTTGAAATTCCAAAACTTTTTTGAACAAATGACTAGTCAAATTTTCAATTAACAGATAAGATAAATTTGAAATTGCAAAACTTTTTTGAGGTTATCCTCCCTATATGCGTTAAATAAACGGAACTCTGTTAACCAAGCGAGGATAATGGATGGTGAATCATCGCTTCCTGTGCACGGGCATAGTCACAAGAGCAAACGAGCCTTTCCATGTTCTTGAACGGACACTATTCCTCCGACAAATACCTCTGTAATAATACCAATAAACTAAGAGCTGTAACCCCATCGTCTCCTTACAACCTATCGCTATTCTCCATCAATATGATTTTCTTCGCATGCTGCCTGCGACAGATGGATATAGAAAAGGAAGTATAGCGTTTCTGCTCATAAGTCCCAATGATACATATTGTTAGACGATTATTCGCTGGATTCCCACCTCTTTCGAAGTCCTCCCAATAGCGCACTTGTGAAGAAATTGTAAATATATTCAAATTCTTCACCAAACGTGCGTGAAACGTGATTGTTGGTGTTTATGGAAATTATCCATCAATTTTTAATTTGATTGTAGATTCTCGTCATTAGAGTGCCAGCAGCAATGTTGAGTTTGCCGTTGGGCATCAGGATCTACAATCAATCAAGTTAAAATTGTTGTTGTCTAAACGTTTACGTTTTAACATTTTATTTGGGAATCTGTTAATGTAAATATGGGAAAAATTTTATTATTTTGTTATTTAAATTATATTTCTAAATGTATAAATAGATTTATCTTTTTGAAAAAACTTTAGGTACTATAAAGTACTCAATTTTACAAATTGGACAATTTTGAAAAATTAAATGGATAATATCTCTTACAAATAACAAAAACATAAAAGTTTAGGCTACAACATTAAAAATAGTAATTGGAAAATACATTCAATCAAACCAAATTTCACTCACTTTTAGAAAATGAAGAACTTGGGCATAAGAATATTAGGACAAGAAGATTGGCGGAAAAAGGCCTCAAGACATAATTCTTAACATTCTGTTCATCTTAATGATACAAATATATAATACAATAATGAAACCACCTAAGTTGTTCTCACATCGAAACTTCATCAAGAGATAAGGTAGGACGAGACAATATAGGAATATAGAAACAGACTTAGGATAACAACTATATCCTAGTATGTAAAAATATACAAAGGTGGTATACTTGGATTTAATTATTGTATATGAGAAAGAGGCTAACATTCCCCCCCTTAATCATAAGTCCAAACAACAATACCAACAAAGTAGGTGCATAAGTTGGTATATTTCCATGTCTTCATGCTGAAACTCCTGAGCTCAGCCATAATGAAGAATTGCCTAAAAAACACCAATCTGGATGTTGAATGGTTAATCTGAAATGAATTGGAAGAGAGCTGAGATATGGCAGTGAATAGATGCAATATATGAGCATTTCCTGATTGCTTGACAATTCGATCATTTTTCCAAGTAGTTGAGATAGAAGAATTTGATGCCTTATTCTAATTGGTGAACATGTAGTATCACCACACTACGATCAGTTTATCACTGAAGTGCTCTCTGAATCTGTGGTATTAGATGACCACTAACCAATTGATACCATGTATCTGATGGTTTTTGGATCACCACTAACCAATCTTGAAACTTTTAGGTGTCCAACAACATCCCAATGTATAATGTGTATGATTCAATTGCAAGTTATTAAACCATAATTCTATTGAAGTCTATCATCTACATACCGCAATTGCCCATTTGGAAAATTTCATGCCCATCTCGCATATTTGATGTTTGTTGTTGTCAAAATTTTATGTCTGACAACCATCTTCAATTCCATCATCAATTCTCCCCTTTGTTAGCTGAAAGAAGAGACCACAAGTGGTTTCATGAACCGTCATCACTGGAATTTTGAACTCCCCCACTTAAGGTGCATGAGAGTTACATCATTTGTACTCCCTCATTTCTATGCTCAAGAGAGTACCATATTTATTCTATTTGAGTACAACACAAAGCAGGCATGCAAAAACAACCACATGTTATCTCATCCCGTGAAGGCCATGCTCGAAAGCTACGCCATAAGGGGATCACTTATGTGAGGTACAAAAATGTTATGTGATACAAGATTGGTCTTTACTCGAGATTGAATTCTTCAGTAAGACTTGTATAGTCGCTTGGTCATTGATGACCATTTCCAAGGATCAATCTACTCATAATGAATCTTCAATCTTGCAGGTTTCTTCAGTGTTGAACATCTGTCTGAAGAATGGTTATTCTTGCCACAATGCTGGCAAGGATGAAGATCAAAAAACCGATTCTCCATATGACCAACTCGATTGCAATGTTTGCACTTATCATTCTGATGTTGAACTTGAATAGGTGAAGTTGAATTTTCTTGAAGGAATTGAGCTCTCACAAACAAAATTGGTTTGGAGTAATTTGGAATATGAAAATTGTTTTGATTTTCATATCCTAAGCCATGTTGATTCCTGTTGAAGTGTAATTCTTCCCAAGGTATGATGATGGGCTTGGAAATATCATGTTGTACTTCATGACGTGCTTCACATTTACTTTCACTTATACTTGTTATATCACTTTGTGCTTTGACATCTTCTTCTTGTAATTCATCTTCATTGGAAGTTACTTTTGAAGTTGGCTTGATGATGTTCTCCTTCACTGACTATTGATCATCATTATCATCATCATTATCATCTTCATCATAGAGAGGATTGTTCTAAACAAAAACTAGTTCATAAAACTTCATTTGTTGTTGACTTTTGAGTTCTATCAACTCATCATTCAATAGATGGGATTGTTCTTGAAGAAGTATAAGTTTAGCTTTCGTTACTTGCAAACAAGTTACCACTGACTGAAGAGTTTATTTTTTTAGTATCATAGTGTTGTATTTAGTGGTGTTCATTAGAGTGTTCAGTAACTCTAATAATTCACGACTTCGCTCCATTTGAACAGGCTCACTTGAACCTCTCGTTCACTTGCTCTTCTCGCTCGCTTGAATTTGTTTCATGCTCAAAATTTTCTTACTTTATTCCAAGAAGTTCAGGATGTCGGTTACCATTGAAAATGCATCCAAAAACTTGATTACAATGATTTGAGTTAGACTACTCAACCTTCTCAATTTTTTCCTTACAACAAATCAAACAGGTGTCAGGCTCAACCGAGAATGCATCGAAAATTACAATTCAACTCAATTTTATTTTGACACTTACAAAAATAACTATTGGAGTTACATTACTTGTAGTTGATATTTAAATTGAAGTGATCTTCAAAGTTGACTACTTTGATGACGTTTTGAGTCCTTAAATATTAGGTACTTGATGTGTCAATTGCTGATGTGATTGTCAATTTGATATCTTTGTTGCTTTTTATTTGAGATATTTGATTGTACTTGAATGTGTCCGCTCCACTGGCATTAATTGTGTGCTTATTTCATTAACCTTATTTGTACTCCATGTATGTGGGATAATGTCAAAACTAGACATTAAACATTCAATCATTCAAGAAAATAGCCACCAACCACACTACACAATGAGATGCAAAAAGAAGACGAACTATCGAGGCTTGGCCTTGACCCTCAAATAGTTGTTTGAGAAGAATAGTTGTTTGAGAGGAAAAAGAGTGACTGAGCTTTGCACTTGGCTCTAATTCTCTCTTAAAAATCAATTACAATATCACAATTTGATGTCGGAGAGAAATAAAAATTACAAATTTACTTCTCTTAAAGCTTTCAAAATATGAGATCAATGTATGCTCTTGCCCAAGTAATAATTTACTTTTATTACATCAAAATTGAAATATGGGTTTTCCCCCCTTTAAGTAAAATAAATTACATCAATTTTCTCTCTAATTTTGATCAATCCAGCTCCTTTATGAAATTTTCAACCTCTTTTCAAAAGTAACTTTAATGATCTCCAAAGAAAAAGAAAACTCCTTCAACAATACATTAAAATATTCAAACTTTCTTTAATGAAAAAAAATATTTGGCAACGATGGTAAACTTCATGGGATCTTAAAATTTTATTCTTCCACTTTTAATAAGAATGAGAGTACAATCAGGCACAAAAAACGTGAGCGACTTCCATATTGAGAGAAAAAAAAAAATAGCAACCACATCAAAACAAAAAACGTAGCGACTACCATGTTAATATAAAGATTTAGTACCAAAAACAAACGACAGTTGTTGTTGAATAGCTGGTTGGATCGGTCGCTGTATCACTCAGATTCGGTGAATGGATCGCTGGAAAGAATGAATCGATTACCAACACATCAACCTGGGCTCTGAATCACTATCCTGGTTTCAAGAACGATATAGCAGCAAATTAAATCTGTTATTAAAATCAATCTTTGTACATATGAATTTCTAGATTAACCCCATCTTAATATTTAGGATCATTGCAACAAGAGTGGCAACACGGATTTGAGTGAATTTCCTCAGATATGACAAATTCTATACATGTCTTAGCCTCCTTGATCAATTGGGTTGTCGCCTCAATAGATTTGACCTCTGATGCGGCTTCTGTGGGAGGAATTGTAGCTTCCACATCCATTCTTGCCCAGGTCCAGGCTCCACATATAGAATTCTCATATGGTTGATGCCTCTAACATCAATCTACTTGATATGACGTATATGATGAATTATCAGAACTGGGAACAAATTACATTTGAAACCCCGCTAGATCTTGAACATAAATTCATAGAGAACAATCATCCTCACAGTCATTTTCTTGTAGCTTGAAATAGGGATTTTACCTTTAAGTGGTTTGATCCACCTCCAAAACGATTGAAATTTAAACCTATAACCTGTTCGAATCACACCTTCCTCACTCTTCCCCAATTGATGGCTATCTCGATTTCTGCAATTGAATCCTTCATTCTTCTTACTTTGCAATACTACAATAACCAGAATGATGGTTGTATGATTGGATTGTCAACATTAGAGCAGTGAACAACTATCATAAATCACTATCATAGAGGATCTATCATGCTATGCTCCTTAAAACTACATGCTATGCTCCTTAAAACTAAGAGGCTCTGATAGTATCACCATAGCTCTGATACCAATTGAAGAAATTGAGCATAAGAATATTAGGATAAGAAGATTGGTGGAAAAAGGCCTCAAGCTATAATTCTCAACATTGTATTCATCTTAATGATACAAATATATAATACAATAATGAAACCACCTCAATTTTTCTCACATCGACACCTCATCAAGAGATAAGGTAGGAGGAGACAATATAGGAATCTAGAAACACACTTAGGATAGCAACTATATCCTAGTATGTAAAAATATACAAAAGTGGTATACTTGGACTTAATGATTGTATATGAAAAAGAGGCCAACAAAAAATAATTTGGATAGAATAACCCAATTGAGGGAAATTTTTCACTGGTACATGGTATAAACTCTTGCTTTGATATCAAAATAAAGGAGTTGGTTAAACATTCTACCTTTGCATTTTTTAATACATGCACATCTATTTTAATTTTTTCATGAATCTTGATAATAAGAATAAATATGGAAGGAACTCCCTCTCTTTTTATTTTATTTTAGAAAGCATTAGTAGTTTCTATTTAAAAAAACAAATCCAAAATAATTCATTAATATTTATTATTTCATTATATTTCAAATTTTACAATCCATAACTTTTATTATTATTTTTACAACTATTCTTAACTACTTTTTTTCCTTATCACACTTTGTATAGATTAAATTAACTCATATATATATATATATATATATATATATATATATATATATATATATATATAATTCAATATTTTTTTAGACAAATTAATTTAACCTATATATATAACAAAAACTCAATATCTTTATCTTTTTTTTGTTAGATTGTCTGTGACTTGTGGGACTAACCTGTGGCTAAGAAATTGTGACTCAGGGGCATCTAAGCCGTTAAAATCACTTGGGGATCGCACCTGGCCTAAGCCACACCAACCCTTAACATAGTTGGATTTTTTGTCCCCGCTGGTTTCAAACCGGTAACTTTAACATCAGAGAATCGCTTAACAACACATTTCATCATCTACTATCCTACACCTCGGAGACAACTCAATATCCTTATCTTATTAATATTATATTTTTAAATAAATTTATTATTAATTAATCAATATCTTTAACTTATTAGTATTGTATTTTTAAACAAAATTACTATTAATGCAAATATATGCAAATACAAAACAAAACCTAAATCTAATAACAAAATAATGAATGACTCTCTAAACGATGCAATTAACTTTAAAAAAATATATGGATATTTAGTCCAATTAAGATACGAATGATGGATCATTTAGAGTTGGTTCCCTTCTTAGTGTTAATTTGCAAATGTTAAGAAATTTTATTTTACATTTTACTTGTAAATGTTAAAAACTTTGGTTCTCTTTTTTTATTTTGCAAATGATAGGAACTTTTATTTTACATTATTATATTAGTTTATGATTTATTTATTTAAAATTTTATTTTTTTTTCTTTTTAAAAGAAAATTTGCACAAAATTATATTAGATAATAATTTTATTTACATTATTAGAGATTCTTGATTATGATTAATCCATTTAATCTATCATATCCACTTGTACGCATTTATAACTTATCAAAATAAGTTGTTCACTACGATCTAGACTAAATTAGACCATAATCTAAAGTACCCAAAACATAGTAGCCTCCCACAAAGAACTATTAATATATAGAATATTAACATCAATAGATCAAAAAATATTTAAAAAAAATCATGCCAAAGAGTACAATTTCATGACTAACAAAAAAATGAGAGAAAAGTTGGAAATTAAAATACATTGACATGGTAAGTTGGCCCCACATTCTCTCCATCCCAAGTGGAGTATGAAATTATTCCTTTAGTCACCAAGAGAGATTGCTTTGATAAGTGGTCTACCTCCCCATTTAATTCCCTAAAAATGTGTTGAAAGCATATACCTTTGAAAGAGCTGATTAGGTCCATAATTCTGAGTTTCCATCCTTCAATAATGATGGCTTCAATTTTTCCTTTGTGCTTTAGCCAGTGAATTATCACCTTTGAGTAAACCAGAATCTGAATATATTGGATGTCCAATAGCTTTGTAATGGTAAGAGTGGCCCAAGCCCCTAACAATTCCTCTTTTCTATTTGTTCCATCACCACAATTGAAGTACCATTTATAAACCTGGGAATTTATTCATTTTATGGTTCCCCCTGCACCACAATTTGACCCACCAGCTATGGAAGCTCCATCAAAAAAATCCAACGAATAACCATTAATCCGCAGAATTGGATTCTGTCTTAATCTCTGCAAATTAAAATCTAGCTTGTTTTTATTAATCTCTCCTTCTACCTTGAACAGAACTTCCTAGGATGAGGGTGATTTACCATCAAAGAGAGTTTTGTTTCATTATTTCCAAATATACCAACAGGTCATGACCGACAGTATTTTTGATAAATGCTTGTTCAAAGTCCAAGAATTCATGAAATCCATAAGGGACGGACCAACCCAGGTAAATTTTAATTTAAGTAACTGAGCACACTTTACCCAGACTAATTTTTCAAAGTTACAGTCAATGAATAAGTGGGAATTTTCTTCCGCATTTTGTTTACATAGACTTCAATAACTCGGGCCTACCCAACCTTTCATTTGTAATATCTCCCAAGTTAATATCTTGTTGTGAACAACCAACTAGAGGAATAAAATCACCTTCAATTGTAACTTCCACTTCCATAAGCAAACCTGTCAACCGCGTCTTACCGCGAGCTCCTGTGTAGAAATAATGGCATCATAAACGTTTTTTACAGTTAGTTCACTACTTGAGTCGCCACCCATCCAAAGAAAACAGTCTTCAACATTTGAGTGGAGAGTAACCCCAGTCCCATTTAATTTGGTAATATCTTTTTCCCAATGTGAATAAAGAAACCCAGTCAACTCCAGGTCCATGCTGCTCTTCCATACCTCCACCGATGTAATCGGATCCTTTGCCCCTGATGCTTGTGCTAGGACAATAACCTATTTATGATTTAAATGAGTGATGGTCTCTTTTTGGAGGAAAGATCTATTGCCAATATTGAGTATTCGATCCCTCCCAATATTTATAATATTCCCTGCACTAGGGCGCCAGCTGAGCTAGTGATTGATAATGGGGATAGTGCGATTGAGATTGGAAAATATCCCCGATGCAAAGTTGAAGAGATGAGATGGCTTTCTAATCCAATTGATAAGTGTTGAATTCTGCAAATATTTATCCATTATTACCTGATGCCAAATACTTTCATAATTTAAGACCCTCCAAAGTGTATTTGTATTCAATGTTGTATTGAAATGATAAAGATTTCTAAATCCCCAGCCCCCATTATTTTTTGGTATGGATAAGGCCTCCTATTTGCATAAGCGGTAGTGGGGAGCCTCTGAATGACCATTCCATAGGAAATGGAACATCACTTTTCTAATCTTATTTAAAACTGCTCGTGGTAAGGCTTCCATTGACATCCAATAGACATGTTGGCCTTCCAACACTGTTTTGACCAAGATGTATCTACCTCCCAAAGACAGCCACCAGTTACACCATAAACCGACTTTCTTTGTTAATTTTGACACAAACCAATCCTAATACATTGTGCATTGAGTCCATGTCTTTAGGATGTAACCCAAATATTTGAATCCAGGATATACATCACTAAAGGTATAAGGAAGAATAGTTTTGAATAGGATCAATCCATCCTCCATGAGGCCTTCATAATGGATAGTGGACTTTGAAAGATTAACTGAAAGACTCAATGCTTTTTAGAAAAGTCAAATAAGTATGACAATTTCCTTCCATTCAAGTACACTTTCCTTTGACATAATGATAACATCATCCACAAACAAAATATGTAAATTTTTTATCAGTATCGATGCTTTTATAGCTGATAAAGTTCCTCCCTCCAAGCTATTTTTTAGTAATAAGTTGAGGCCTTCCATCACTAAGATTAAAATCAAGGGTGATAGAGGGCATCTTTGCTGAACTCCCCTACCACTATTAAGGAATCCTCCCAATTAATTAACACTACATAGGAGGATGATGTTACAGAAGACATGATCTAGTTGGTCATTTGGATCCCCACTCCAATCTTTATAAGGATCAATCTTAAATGGTCCCAGTCTATACAGTTGTATGTTTTCCTTAAATCCAAATTTAAAACAAGGGATTTTATACTTTATTTTTTTATGTTGTGTAGACTCTCATGTTCAGTGCCTATGGCATCTTGAATATGCCTTTGTTTTAAAAATCCCATATGTTCCATGGAGATTGACCTCGAGAGAAAGGGTTTTAACCAATTGGAAATAATTTTTTAAGTTACCTTGTAACACAGATTGCATAATGAAATTGGTCGGAAATTGTCAAATGTTGATGGTTATTAGTCTTTGGGATTAATGTTAGAAAAGTAGAATTTAGGCTTCCTGTGATAGCATCTAGCATTCTTGATTCCTCAACCATAGCAACGAGACCTTCTCCAACTAGATCAAAGAAAATCATAAAAAGCTCAGTTGTCCACTCATCCGGACCCAGGATTTTTTTCTTCTTAAAAAGAAACAGAACTGCCTTCAACTCCTCCATAGTAATAGGTGTGAACAAAGAACTATACTCCTCATCATTTAACATTTGTGGAAGGAAATAAATTAACTTGCATTGTTTGGTTGCATTTGGAATAGTCAAAGCTTTGTAGAAATCCTTGTAATAATTGACAGCTTCTTCCTTTATAGTATCATGTTTAGTTACAATTTCATCATTCCCACATTTGATTTCCCAAATATGTTTCTTGACTCTATTGTAGCTAGCACAATTATGAGAATATTTTGTATTGTTCTCCACGATGGCCAGCGAGAGAGCCCTGCTATGCAAGTGCCATCGTTATTCCTCAATATCCCATTCCTTTCCATTTCCAAATGTCGAAGAGATATAGTAGAAGATTGATGAGTTGGATTGCCTTCCATAATTTTAATTGTTTCTTTAATGTCTAATTCGAGCAATAAAATCTTAGCTTTTTCCTGATCAAATTCTCTTTATGCCATATTTTTGTTTGTTTTTGCAATTCTTGCAATTTCCGGATGATCCTATTATGTCTACCTCCTTCAGAGAGGAAACCCGAGTCATTCCAAATCCTTATAGAAAATATCCACAAAATCTTTATAATTGAGACATTGAGCATTAAATTTAAAGCGATAGATTTTATAAGCAGGAGGTAATTCCAATTGAAGTAGAACCCACACATGATCTGAGATGAATGGGAAATCTACCCATGACCTTTATAGTCCAATATTAGTTAAACGATATTCAACAATAAAAAACCTATCTAATATCCTTGCAACCGCTCCTTGACCAATGTGCCTGTTTCTCCAGGTCAGTACCAATTTGGTCAGCTTGAAGTCAATCAAAATGTTGGCA
This sequence comes from Picea engelmannii, assembly GCA_009831015.1. Classification (NCBI taxonomy): domain Eukaryota; kingdom Viridiplantae; phylum Streptophyta; class Pinopsida; order Pinales; family Pinaceae; genus Picea; species Picea engelmannii. Next base: position 1,375,559 of record ML778878.1, read on the forward strand.
GCGAAGAGTTCTCTGTAAAAAACCTATGAAACTCATGTCATAGGAGACCCACCCCAGGCCTTGTCCAAAGATATAATGACATTTAAATCCCCCTCTATGATTAGGTTTTTGATAGATAATATGCCACTTTCTTCCAGAAATTCCAATATAGTTTATGATCCTTGCAAGGCCCATAAATATTTAGCAACGCTAACTCCCGATTATTAATTAAACTTTTTCCTGTTAACAAGATACCACCAACAATGAGAAAAGGATTCAATGCAAATAAATTTGGGTCCCAAGCAAATAACAGACCCCCGAAGGTACCCAATGAACTAACTGAACTTGATACCCAGGATGAACGAAAAAGATGAATGAAACCCCTAGCTTTCTGCTCATTTACCAACGTTTCTTGAAGGAATATGATGTCAGGACGGGTATATTCCAAGAGCCGATGAACTAAGGAAACTTTGAGGGTGCCTCCTATCCCTCTTAAATTCAGTGAAATTAATAACATCAATTTTCCCTCACCAGGGCTTTCATTGCTCTAAGAGGCCCATTGTCAGTGGTAGAGGGGACAAACTCAACTATCTGTAATGAAGGTTGAGCCAACTTTTTACGACTACTTTAGGTTTTTAATGGTGAGAGTTCTATACCTAGTCCCATAGAGAAGGGATATTATTTTCCACCTTTCGCCGAATGAGCCTTTAAAGTAGTTACCTTCGAGATTGTTAAAGGCTCAATGAGTGCCTTCCCTCTGTATGTAGTCAATTTAATATCATCCTTATTATCCTTATTGAAGGGAATCAGAGAATCCAAAACTGAGTTGAGAGAGTCTTTGTCCTCCTCGACATCTCTATAACTAGGCTACATGACTCTATCAGTTTGAATAGGGGAGGAGGGGGAAGGTGTCTTATCATTTCTTGAGAGCTAAACCGCGTAGGTAGAAAATTCTGAGAAGACCCAGTGGGGTTGTTGGACAGTAGAGATGATAAATTAGTAGGGAACAAGGAATATGTTTTTGGAGGTGATACAATTCCAGAAGATGGAGCCGAAGACCCCTTAGTAGGATCATTTATAGCAAATACCCCTTCTAAAACATCCTTGGCTAGAGAAGTAGAGGATAATAACTAGCCAAAATTTTCTATAACACTCCTTTCCCAATGTGTTAATGAAGAGAAAAGTGCAGGGCAGTAAAGCTTCAACTTACCCGTAAGTTAATTCACCTCTTCCAATGGAGTTCCATGCTAAACATTAAAAGGAATGGGGTTATCCCCATATGAGTCCACTTCATTCATATAATCTGGAGGATATTCACGTAGGAGAGTTTCTTCATACATTTCATCTGAAACCTCGCCACTACAGTCACACCGAAGGTTTTCGGTACAACGACACCAACTGCACTTAAATGGTATACCTTGATAGTCTAAGTGTTGTTTTATATGATGACCTCACCAGTCGATATCTAACAGTTCTGAGATCCCACCATGTATATCGACTTCCACTAATATTCGTCTGACTTTCCTGGCTAAGATTACCAGATTGGACTCATCCAGTGTGATAAACAAACCCAATGCATCACCTATTTCCTTCAAAGCTCTCTTGTTCTAGAAGTGTATAGGTAGACCCGACAGTAAAACCCATAAATGCCTTAAATGAAAATGCTCTGTCTGTGGGTCAAATGCCACCCTCCACCTCTTCAACATTAAGTTGGTGCTGCCCAAAACCCAGAAGTTGTTCAACAATAGAGATGCATCTTCAGGGGATTTTCATATGAACCCCAACCATCCCTTAGTGCGATAGAGAATCTCAGGAACATAACCAAGTATAGGCTTCCATTTTTTCACAATCCACTCAGAAAGAAGACTAGAAGCTAAATAGGAGTATGATGGTCTCCCTACAAGCCCACAAAGTGCCAGTCTACATGTCTCTTCGAGACCCACGTCTGCCCCAACACCATTCTCCGAACTTGCTTGTTACCCTTCCAAACTCTCTTCCGAACCCTAGTCTGATTTGTAAATTTATGGGAAAACCTATGTCTACCAGTAGAAGCCCCACCTTTATCCCTAGACTAGGATGTAAGTTCGTCCCCAGTCCACACAAAGGAAGAACAGTGTGTGTATCTACAGTTGAACCAACGAAAATAGTTTGTGTTGGAGTATTCGAGAGTAAACAAGAGAAGTTGTCAAATATTGAGTAATAGTGTCTAGATAGTGGGGCCACAGAGTAGGTGTGTGAAAGGAAGTGCCAGTGTTTACACCCAATGAACTTGTCTCTTTGAAAAGACCACTCCTATGCCACTCTGCCTCATCCTCAGGGTTCATAAGTTTCATCACGTCTTCTATTATATCAACATTTGCAACCGAAACCATAGTGCTAGCACCCGTTAAGCAATAAGCAGGGGAAGTAAAGAAAATTTAAAGTAAGGAAAATAAGAGCCAATCCCTGATGGTCGGTGATAACACTCTCTCAAATCATAGGTAATGACATTAAAACTATCTCTCTGAGAAATGCTGAGTAATAACCACCACTAAGAAGGTAGGTAACCGCCAAAGAAAAGAAGGTTTAGTTACCGAAAAAGGAATAATCATAAACTGGGTTCTGGGATCAAAGAGACTAAGTACTCGATAAAAAACCTGCCAGAAACACTAAAGGCACAAAAGGAACGTATGAAGTAGAAAAAAACTTGTAAGCTCAAAAAAACCGCCCAAACTAAACCATTAACTCCACAAACTCTAACCAAGAAATATGAAGAAACACATCGATTAACCATTTTCTATTGCTTGTCCTTACACCTCATTGTTGAAAATCCGCCATTGATGGAACACAATATTCCCGCCCTGTTGCAGTTCAAATTTCCTATTTTAACTGCATAATTTATAGAGTCATTCATGTTTCCTAGGGCTCTTCTTTATTTTTTTTTCGAGTTAATTGCATATATTTGAGAGTCATTCATATATGACCAATTTCTCAAGGCTCTCATTTGATAATGACCATTTTAGCATCAACTTGAAAAGTCCATTTAGGAGTCATTATATAATTTGTAAATTGTTTTGTATTTTCCAATGGTAGACACGCCATAATGGATCTCGAATTAATTGCTACTAAAATAAACATATTTTTTTTTGTTGTTTTACAATTAACATATGTTATGTTAAATTGCATACTTAATTTTTTAATGTTTTCAACGATTTTACTACAAAGATAAAGCTAAAGCCTACATATAAAGCTTACGATGTGGATATTTTAACTATTATGACATGAAAAATGAACTAGAAGACCAAAAACATATAATGGAACATCATACATGAAAATGTATTATGGAGAACGAGGAATCGGGTGCCACTTGGAGAGATGAGGAAGGCAGGTTGACACTTGGCATACGAAACGACTGTGGTGCATATGAGATGACGGTTGGTCCTGTCCTATCTGACATCCCACTTCCACGTGAATTCACTAATGAAGAGATGGAACATTCATTTCGCGAAGTGGGAGCTGCTGGAACATGACCAGTGTTTGGATCTCTCGACAAGTCTCCCTAATGCTAGTCTTCATGGATGTTAATGTCCATGGTTCCTTGGTACATTTTGATATTGCGGTGATGATTAAAATGGGTTTTTTTAAGGCAGATCTTAGAGGTTCCCTATGGCCCATTTTCAATTTTTTTTTGTTGGTCGTTGTTCGTTTTATAGTTGTCGAATATGATCTCAGTCTCTTCCCGTGTTCCCCCTCGCCTATTCATCCCTTTCCCTTCCACGCTTCCATGGCTCTAAGACCCATGTTTTCCAAACTTGTGATGCCATGGATGTTGTAGAAGATGCTCATTTTTATGCTACATCTATTCCTCAAGGAGTCCAGGATGTCATGCGAACTCTGGAAGAGGATGTTAAGTTTATTCGAGCTACTTAAGAGGATGAGGAGGATGATGCTAAAGTGGGGGATAGCATTTTAGAGATGGGATGTACTAAAACTAGGGAGTTTAAATAGGACTCTATAACTGTCGTGGCGTCCAGGCTATCATGTGAACTCCGGAAGATGATGTTAAGATTATTCGAGCTACCTAAGAGGATGAGGAGGATGATGCTCAAGTGGGGGATAGCATTTTAGAGATGGGATGTACTGAAACCAGGGAGGAGTCTAAATAGGACTCTACAACTGTTGTGGCACACTAAGACCATGGTCGTTCAAGGAATGCTCCCAAAGGATCAAGACTACATGCAATTCAAGCAGTGCTTGGAAGATGTGGATGACCAAGAATGACTTCTCATCAAAATGGTTTTCTGGTTAGTCAAATATAATAGAGGTTCTTTCCAATTCACTCACGATGGCCTTCAACAACCTAGGAATTCAATCAATGTGGGACTCAGTGCGAGCACCTTTGTACCCATTTATGAGAAGCAAATGATGGCAATACTACATGCATTGAAAAAATGGTGTCCTTACCTAATAGGTAGGCACTTCAAGGTGAAAATAGATCATGATAGTCTTAAATACTTCTTGGAACAAAGACTATCTTCAGAAGAACAACAAAAATGGGTAACCAAGATATTGGGCTATG
>ML778878.1:1387165-1432445 GCA_009831015.1 Picea engelmannii
TAAGTGTGGTGAGAAGAAATTATTCTACATAGATTGTGAAGAGGAAGAAGAACAAGAACATGAACAAGAACCATCTCAAGATGAAAACGTAGAATCAATTTCATCTGAAGAGTTAACTCCCACGATATCGTGTAATGCATTGGTTGGAATTAGCACTCCTCAAACCCTCAAGATCAAAGGATATATATATAAAAAAAGGTAATAGTCCTAATTGATTCTGGCAGTACTCGTAATTTCATTCACTATAAATTAGCGAAAGATCTCAATTGCTTTGTATATCCATCACCATAGTTTCAAGTAATGATTGTAGATGGAGAAACTATCAATTGCTTAGGAAAATGCAATAAGATCAATCTTACTATGAGGGAATATGTAATGAATAGTCCAATGACTGCTATACCCATGGGTGGTGATGATGTTGTACTAGGAATCCAATGGTTACAATCGTTAGGAACGGTGGCTTTTAATTTTCAAGAAATGTTCATGAAATTTTCATTGGAAGGAAAAGAAATTGAGCTAAGAGGTATCACAGGGAAACCCGGTAAGGTGATAATCTCTAATGGCATGACAAAATTATTGAAAACGGGGCATCAAGGTGTTATTACACAACCATGCTCACTAGATGTTCAAACATCTAAGCCATCTATTCGTTTAGATCTCCAAGGGATCATTGATAAGGATTCCAAAGTATTTGAAGATATTCCCAAAGGTCTTCCACCCACTTGAAATCATGATCATGATATTCACCTAATTCCTAAGAGTTTTCCTCCTAACATTAGGCCATACAGATACCCTTATGCCCAGAAGAGTGAAATTGAGCGCATGGTTGAAGAAATGTAAGAGGCTTGCATTATTAGACCTAGCCAAAGTTCTTACTTTGCACCAGTGGTAATGGTATTATAGAAAGATGGATCATGGTGTATGTGTCTAGATTATATAGAGCTCAACAAGATCACTATTAAAGATAAGTTTCCCATTCCTGTGATTGATGAATTGTTAGTTGAACTACATGGAGCAATCTATTTCACAGAGTTGGATCTTCATTCAGGGTATCATCAGATTAGAATGAAGGAAGAAGATATCCCAAAAACAACATTTCAAACTCATGAAGGCCATTATGAATTTTTGGTCATGCATTTTGGCCTTACAAATGCACCTTCCACATTCCAAGGGTCGATGAATTCCATTTTCAAGCCCTTCCTTCGAAAATTTGTGTTAGTATTTTTTGATGATATACTAATCTATAGCGAGTATTGGGAGGATCATGTGTGACATGTTGACAAGGTGCTACAACTACTAAAGGAGAAACAACTATATGCGAGACCATCCAAATTTTTCTTTGGAGTGAAGGAGGTAGAGTATTTGGGTCATATTGTATCTCATGAAAGTGTCAAGGTAGACCCTAATAAGATTAAGGCCATGATGTACTGGACGATTCCAAAAACATTGAATAATCTTAGAGGATTTTTGGGTTTGACAGGTTACTACCGCAAGTTTGTTCGACACTATGGAAGAATAGCAACATCTTTAATGACACTAAATAAGAAGGATTCATTTTCATGGACTCCAGAGTAAACTAAAGATTTTGAACAACTTAAAGAGGTGATGTGCAAAGCTCCTGTCTTGACCACTCCAAACTTCACAAAAACCTTTATTGTGGAACGTGATGCCTCAGGAAGTGGAATTGGTGTTGTCCTAATGCAAGAAGGAAGGCCCCTAGCTTTTGAAAGTCGACCACTCAAGGGAAAGGAATTACACAAACCCATTTATGAGAAGGAAATGATGGAAATACTACATGCATTAGAGAAATGGCATCCTTACCTAATAGGCAGGCACTTCAAGGTCAAAACAGATCATGATAGTCTTAAATACTTCTTGGAACAAAGACTATCTTCAGAAGAACAACAAAAATGGGTAACCAAGATATTGGGTTATGATTTTGAAATCATCTATAAAAAAGGGAAGCAAAATGTTGTGGTAGATGAAATCTCAAGGAAGGATGAATATGTTGAGGCCTTTATCTATGCTAACTCGATCATCTAACCCAATTGGATAATAGAAGCAAGGGATGAATGGAAGAATGACGAAAAACTGTGGACTCTCGTTCAAAGGTTGCAGTAGGATTCCAATACATCAGATATATTTACATGGAAAAATGATTCATGATGGTACAAATATTGCTTATATTTATGTAAGAAATCCTAACTCAAACAAAAGGTACTATTGGAATTACACACCTCTCCAGTAGGAGGGCACTCTGTATTCTTAAAAACCTACCATAGGGTCAAGAAGGAATTTTTTTTGGATGGCCTTAAAAATGATCAAATGTTTGTGGCAGAATGTTTGGTTTGCCAACAAAATAAGGTGGAAACAATTAATACCCCAAGTCTTTTACAACCATTAGCCATCCCAAGTCAGCACTGGGAGGAGGTTTACATCGATTTCATCATAGGGTTACCGAAGTCTGAAGGAAAGAGTGTCATCATGGTAATTGTTGATAGACTGACCAAGTACGCACACTTTTGTGCACTCTCTCATCCCTTCAAAGCTAGTACAGTTTCCACCACATTCATGGAAACAGTTCAAAAGATACATGGAAGCCCAAAAATTATTGTAAGTGACAGAGATCCCATATTCACTGGAAATTTTTGGACAGAATTATTTTCTTGTTTCGGTACTCAATTGGCTCATAGCTCATCCTATCATCCTCAATCTGATGTACAAACCGAGATAGTGAACAAATGTGTGGAAGGATACCTTCGTTGCTTCGTCTCTGATAAACAAACACAATGGTTCAAATGGTTACCCTTAGCAGAATGGTGGTATAACACTTCCTTTCATACTGCAACAAAAATGACACCATTTATGGAACTCTATGGATACCACCTTCCTTCCATCACTTCTTCTCTAAAAGAAAAATCGAAGGTTCAAGCAGTGCAAGATCACATCAAGCATCAACAACAATTTCTCCAAATATTAAAGGACAACTTGACCATGGCACAAAATTGTATGAAACAATAAGCAGATCAACATCATAGTGAAAGAAGTTTTGGAGTAGGGGACTGGGTGTTTTTAACACTATAACCATACAAACAGATGTCCCTCAAGCAAGCCAAGAAGGATAATAAATTATCACCAAAGTAATATGGCCCTTATAAGGTGTTTCAAAAGGTTGGTACTATGGCATACAAATTGGATTTTCCTGCATCTTCACGAGTACACCATGTTTTCCATGTTTCTTTCTTAAAGAAGGTTATAGGTGACAAGATCCCAGTTCAAACTATATTGCCAGAACTTGACGAGGAAGGAAAAATCATATTGGATATTGAAGCTATCACTGACACAATAATTTGCTAGCTGGGGAATAGATCCATTTCAGAGTATCTCATAAAATGGAGGAAACTACTGGGTGGAGATTCCACTTGGGAATATGAGTCTTTTATACAGAAGCATCCAGAGTTACTCAAGCATTGTGGAAAAAAAAATTCTCAAGGGGTGGGGCATGTTAAGACCTAAATAGTGGCTCATTACCCCTTAATTGGGGCATATTATACTAGTAATGTTATTTTATTTATGTCAGCTTTAGTCCATTAGTTGTAATTATACCTCCTGGTCTCCTATATATACCAAGGAGACATTTTCATTTTGAATCATCTTCTAATTGTATATTTATGTGGGCATAAGGAGGTTGCCCCTTCAAAGAGGCTTATTATCTTAATTTCTCTCTTTTTTAAGGCGTTGAGTACTTATTTTGAGGTTTTTCTATGCTATATTGATATTTGGTTCTTAACATAAGCCTTCTCTCTTTTCTTTTGAACCTGCTGTCAGAATCCTGCAATAATTCTGTCTTCTTCTAGTTCAATCAACTGTGCAAGCTTCTCTTGAACTTCTCCAGTATCATCCATGTATGTAAAATCAACAATCCTTAGGCTTGGTACTAAATACTCCATTGGAACAACATCTTCAAGACCATAAACCAATTTAAAAGGGGTCTGCAGTGTTAATTTCTTGCAAGTGGTTCTATAGGCCCATAGTACTATAGGTACTCTTAAATCCCAATTATCTATGTTCACAATGCATATCTTCATTAATGTTGTCTCCAAGACCTTGTTGAATGCTTCAACTGTTCCATTTTCTTGTGGATGGTAAGGTGTACTCTTTTGATGGTGGACTGCAGATTCTTCAGTCAGGGCTTCGACTACCTTATTGATGAAGTGTGTTCCTTGATCACTCATAAGTATCTTTGGGCATCCAAACCTAGTTATTATGTCATCAAATATAAAACACATAGTTGTAGTTTCACTATATTCCTTAACTGCTATGGCTTCAACCCATCTAGTCAGGTATTTCGCAGTAATTATGTACCTTGCTCATGTGCGCTTCCCTGGTGGGTTTATAGGTCCCATGAAGTCAATGGACCAATTTTCAAATGATTGTAGGGTCATCTACAGTGATAATGGAATTTCATCTCTTCAGGATGGTTTTCCAACTCTGTGGCATACATCACAGGATTTGGCATAATCTTTAGCATCTCCATGTAAGGTAGGCCACCAAAGGCCAGCTCTCAGAACCTTCTGCACAGTTGTTGTCCTTGCGTAATGTACTCCTATGATGCCTTCATGAGATTTTGTGAGGATCAGTGGGCACTTTGTCTCCATAACACGCCTCATTAATATCTCATCGGGTCCCATTTTGTATAGCTGATAGGCTATAATTGAAAAGTCTGCAGCGTGCACCACTAACTGTTTCTTGTGGGGAATTGTGTACTCACTAGGTTCCATTCATGTTGACAGGAACTGGACTATGTCTATGAAATGGTCGTCAATATTTCTAATGGCAAGCAATTGTGCATCGGTCAGTGTATCCTCCAAACTAATGGGTTCTTTGCCATGTTCCAACCTCGACAAGTGGTTAGGGCCCTTATTCATTCTTCCTCGATTAACTATGATTTCAAAATCATATTCTTGAAACAACAAAAACCATCTGCATATCCATCCTCCCAACACTGGCTTATTGACTAGGCACTTCAGTGCAAAGTGATTTATGAACATTTTAAAGTGTCCTCCCAACAAGTAGTGGCGGAATTCTTGCAGCGCATACACCATGGCTAGTCCTTCTCTTTCGGTGGTGGTGTAATTAATTTCGGCTATAAATAGCTTCATGCTAGCAAAAGATAATGGATGGTCAATATACCCTTCTCCAGGTTATGCCAGTACTGTTCCTAATGCAATAGAAGACACATCGACATGCACATGAAATTCTTTGCTCCAATCTGGAAAAACCAGAATAGGTGCAATAACCATCTTTTGTTTCAGTGTGTCGAAGCTCATATGGAATTCTTCTGTCCAACTAAACTGATAGTATTTCTTCATCAACTTCTCCATAGGTGTTGTAATCTGTGCATATCCTTTCATGAATTTCCTGTAATAACCAGTATGTCCCAACGTAGTGTGTAGTTGTTTGACTGAAGTAGGAGGCGAAAAATCAACTATAATTGCAATTTTCGATGGGTCAACCAGCAATCCCAGAATTTTGACACTGCCTGCATTTATCCAACATTAGCCTTAGACATTAAATATGGTTTTTCAACAAACTAAACACAGTCTAGTCATCAAAATATGCTTCTAAAACTTTATGCAAGAACTCTTTGAAGGCTTCTACCACCACCCTGGAAAAGATGGCTAGGGCATTCTTCAGTCCAAATGGCATCACTCTATATTGGCAGGATCCCCATTCTATGGAAAATGCGGTCTTGTGGAGGTCCTCCTTGGCAATCCAGATCTGATGGTATCTTGAAAATCCATCTCTAAAAGAATATACCTCCTAGACTCCCACATTATCTAATACTTTATGAGTGAATGGTGTAGGGAAAGGGTCATACAAACAAGCATCATTCAACTTCCAGATATCTACACAGATCTTGATCTCGCCTGTCTTCTTGTCTTGTACCACCATACAGATAATCCACTCTGACTCTTCGACAAGTTCTATAATCCCTGCTTCTAGCATTATGTCAAGCTCAATATTCACTTTTTCCTTATATTTCGGGTTCAATATGTAGGGTCTTTGCTTGACTATCTTCGCACATGGTTTCAAAGGTATCCTCATCTCTCCCATAGGACCTTTGATACCTTTCATATCAGTGAACTTGGTCAAAAACAAGTCCTAATATTCGTGCAACAACTCTGTAATCTTATCAATGGTAGCAACATCCCAATAATCTCTGACATTGGCAAGATTTGGTGTCTCCTCCATCCCAATATTGACTTTTTTAATCCTGATTGGCTGACCAATAAATGGTAGCTCCACTCCTGGTCCTTCCATATCTCTTTGAACTTTTGTTTCAGTGATGTTTAGCTTCTTGGGGTCATCATCGCCAAGATTGATGTTGTAGCAATTCTATAATTTTTGGAGAGGCACAATCCATTCGTCCTCTTCTTGTTCCACAGAGAGGCTAGATGTCTCCTCGAATACCTTCTTTCTCACAATCTGTAATGCTTGGTCTACTGAAAGATATTCAGTTTCAAATAAAAAGGTGGTTAAAAAATTCTAAATCATACCTTCCCAGTCTACAATGTTGAGGCACACTTTTGCTTGAAGGTACCGGTTGATAGGGGTCGTATCCAACATGTTAATGAATATGTGAACACATTGTTCTTGAGGGATGTTTCTCCAGGCCTCTTCACAGCTTCACACATGGTCCTTTTAGAAACTTTGACCTGTATACCTTACTTCGCAACTAACTCCTTCTACCAATAACCACATTTTGATAAAGGTCCGACATTGTGCCCAGTCTGTAATATTACTTTTGTGTGTCCCCCACCATCTTGTTGGTGTGGCTTTCAAGGCCTCATCCATTTCCAACAACCTCTATCGTGTTCGTACATTTTCTTCAAAATCTGATAGGAAGGCTTCTAAAGGGTTCAGACCATCAAAGGTGGGTAACTTACTTACTGTTGTGCCAATCAAACAGACTTCTCTGGTTAATATAGCACATCCTCTAGCAGATACTTCCTACATCTGGGTCTTTTAGTTTTCCAGTGCTTCTTCTAAATCTGATGAACGCGTGTTGTCACTTCGCCAGCTCAGATTCCCATCAGTTCTAGGGTTGATGTAATCCTATTGTCTAGCTGTCAATTTGTATATGTTTTCTAGTGCATATGCATAGTCTTCTTCTCTGATGGGCTCTGTGTATCGTTGACATTCATCTGGATCTAAAGGTACAATGACCCTAAGGCCATCCTTTTCAAAATTCATGCGTCTCTTCTTTAAGTCAACAACTATAGAGTTATCAAAGACCCAATCAATTCCTAACAACGTAAGGTAAGGAAAACTATTGTCAACTATTTCAATTACCTCAAAATATGCAAACATTCTTACTCCATCGATTTCCATAGGGACATGCTCCAATCGTCCAAATGGGATGACAACTTGATGATTAGCCATCCTAAGCCTGATAGGGGAGTAGATCAAATTCATTTTTTCCATCTGTGCCCAAGTTTTCTTCGTCATGACATTGACCTCCGACCCTAAGTCAAGGAATACATAGTCTATCTCATACTTTCCTATTTGAGCATTCAAATGTAATTCCTTATTTGTCCTTCTCTTCTTACCAATTTGGTGTATTTCCCTATTTAGTAAGGGTTTTGTCTTTCCTAGTTCATACTATCTGATTAAGTTCTCTATATATTGCACATCGTTCTCTTCATAAATTAATTTAATACAAGTGTATAAAAATTCCATGAGCTTGCTTACCTCTTTTCCTTCTCTTGGTGAAGCAGACTGATCAAATGCATGATGCATTCCATACTCTCTTATTTCTAGCTATGTTTTTGATGAGGAACCTTGATCTGCTTTGAATTCTTGTCTTGCTTCCTCAAATATTTGTCTTTCCTTCTTTGCATTAAAGGCTTAAGTCTTCTCTGTGGCCTTCCTGATACCTAAGTCTTCTGCAGGCTTTCCTTGAGTCATTCTATCCTCTCCTGTAGCAACGCCTCCTCTGGTTATGACAGTGACTCTAGGGTCTCCTCTATGAGGTTCAACATATATCAGTTGCACTTGTGGGTTCTGCTGAGGTCCTCGTTTTTCTTGAAGCTTAGGAAGAAACACATGACAATCTTCTATAACATGGTCAAATAAGTTGCAGTAGTTGCAACTCGTACAAGGGTTCTGACAATCCCTTGCAAGGTGTCCTGGTTGTGCACAGTTGTAACAGATCATCTGTCCTCAGCCTCGACTCATTCCTCCTCCTCATCCTCTTCCTCTGAATCCACCGTGAGGATTGAATTTTCCTCTCCTAGGAGATTTATACTGTGTAGCATTTCCCTCTTGTTGTACAATATCTATCATCATGTCCTACAGACTTAAAAAATGTACAATTTAAATTTGTGTGTGTTTGGACATACTTCTGTATGCAATAGCACTCACATGTTCGGTGCCTATTTATGCATACTTCACACCAGGGCAGGTTCACTTGCTTCAAGGGGCTCAGTGCTTCTGAGGCCAAATATTCATGGATTAAAGGACAGTGTCCCTTATCATGTCCTTCTGATCTACATCTTGCACACTAGATATCATCTTGTTTTTCCTTCCCCTTGACCTTCTTCATATCCTCAACCTACAGAGACAAACTAGTTAGTTGGCTCAAAATCTGGCTCATACCTGAGTTGGATTCTTCCATAGGGGATGATTCAAGTTTCATAGCGATCTCCAATGCCTCAGCCTGTGAAGCGATCTTCTACTGCATCATAGGAACTCTGATGCGTGGTAACAATGCATCGATGAACCATTGTTTATTCTATTCATCTGGGATTTGAAAAGTTAATCGCCTGTTAAGGTTTTGAATCTTTGATCGAAGTCCCATACCAGTTCAACTATTTTCTTCTTGATCTCCTTCAGTTCTCTAATACATTGAGATTTTGACTTAGTTTTCTTGAACTCTACGATCAACGAATTCTTGATCTCTCCCAGTGGCTTAGGCTATGCAAGTCCTTGGATAATCTTCATGTACCAGCTCAGTGTGCGATCCCTTAGGGTAGTGATGAACTGGGTCCTTTTAACAGCTTCATTGATGACAATTTTAATAGTCCATGCATCTTCACACAGAAACCAATGTTGATCAGGAACTTTAGATCCATATCCCCTAAAGATAGGTAGCCTCATCTCATCTTCCATAGATCTTCCTAGGGTTCCTGACTGAATATGTGGTGGGACACTATGGACAGTGCTCTGGATGCTCTGGTGACTAGGATTACCTTGGTTGCCTACTACTGAATCAACATAAAGTATAATAATACTTACTTCGATGGTCTGCACGGTTTCTGAGGTTTCAGGTTCTCTTCGTCGAAGCTCTTCAGCTTGTCCTTCCTCTTTTTTGGTGGGTTCTGAGTGTTCTTCGTCCGTCAGATCTAGTTCCTCTCCACTATAGAAACCCTCTTCCTCGTAGCTTTTCTTTAACAGGTTCTCAAGGTGAACCCCTCTGAATACTCTTCCACTACGCGTATGCCCAACTTCTATGTCGGTGTCACTGTCTGAATTCCTGAACATTAGTCTTTTCCAATTCATCCAATCTATTGTATCTTCAATACGTTCTTTTCATGCAACAACATCTTGATTCTCAGCTTCAGAAAGTGCAAAACTTTTCCTCTGGGTCCTTTCAAAAAGTATCTCTCAGCTTGGCTATATGATTCTATTCTATCAACAACAAACTCTATGATGTACCATCCAATGGTACTATCAAACCAGTGATCTACCACTCGTGATACAGTGTCATCATCTTCCTTGACCTTCTTAATCAAATCCGACGTCCAAACCACAAGAAGTCTAGATCGGATCTTGAACTGGGTATCAACTAATCTAACTAGCCACTCATACATCTCCTGATGGATTCTTCCGAAGAATATCTTATGTATATTTGTAAAAGTGTACTTCTCCAACCAGTCCTATGAACTAAGATTTGGGTTCTTGTTTTGGGCTTCAGCGAAGTCCTTTCCTTGATCGTCTATCCACTTTTGAGGTTTTGTCTTCGATGGAAACCACCTTGACTTTCCATTCAAGAAGATTCTTGTCCCAGTAATGGAACCATTTGTTGGCACAGGGGCAGATCCAGGGTTTAACTCTAAGAGCGCACCAACAAGCCCTAGCTACTGGCCCTTTCGACAACACCTGCATAGGAGATGCAGTCTCACCCAAAGAAACTATGAGGGGGTTGCAGGACAGAGATGTCTACAACCAGGGGAATATCAAGTGGATCTAGTACAACACCAACACAACATGAACTTATGAGTTATCAAGCTATATCTACCCTGCACAGTTATAGATCTGATCTAATACAACAATGCAAATAACAATATAACAATGACATAGATCAAAGCATCAACCACACACACAACACAAGATGTATGTGGTTCACCCTCTCTCTAGGGCTACATCCACAGAACTGTGCTATATTATATTGATGTAAAGCATATAGTTCTTGTCTACGCTCTCAACTCACAGATCTTCTTTCTTCTTCTTTGTTTCTCTCCCCTTCCTGTGCACCCAACTATAGGACCTGACCTTTGCACACAGCTAAAGATCTTACAATACTAGAAGGCTCTCTCTATCATCACTTCCCTCTCTCAATACAATAATATCTCATCACAACAATGGAGCTAGATCAACAACAATATCCTACCAACCCAAAGTACCAACCCAACCTAGGCCCTTTAGACCTCTATTTATACATTACTATCATTCATCGACATCCCTAGGTTGAAACTTAGGTGCCAAAACTCTATATACCAAAACCCTAGGCATCTAAACCCTAGGTCAACTTGACCCGCTTTTTTCGGGCTTCGCTAGCTTGTCTTTCCTTTCCTCTCATGCGGTGCTCCAAAGCATCCAATGGTGGTTTTTTCCTGCTTGTTGAGTTGTCCTCGATCCTTCTTCCTTGCTTATCTTTCGTCCCTGATCTCCTTTCATCCAACAAATTTATTTTTTCGTACTTCGCTCCATATTTTCTGCTCATCTACTCACTTCGACCCAGTGACAATTATTGTGTCTTCCATGAAGTTCTCTTTTCACCTTTTATTTCTTAATATTCGCTCTCTTCCATAACCAAGGGACAACATAGGGTAACACCATATATTATTATTCATGGAAGGAATGCACTCCGAAGAAATATTTTCTTGATACAATCATAATATTCTTCACTATGCTCATTACATTTCTCTCATCCATTTCTTTTATAATACTAGCTAAGAACATTCTAGAGAATGAACCTTCTAGAAATCCTTCTCATATTTATTATGTACACACTAATATTTTTAACTACTATAGTGGGATTATTCAACCTTATATTGAATGGCCTCCACTATTATCACTATGGGCCCTTCAATCCCCAATTACCTCCCTAGCTACACTACAACACCTATTAGTTTGGTTTCTCTTCAAAAATGTTGTTCATTTGACCTAGAGTTTTAATTAGCCACTTTGCTTGTTGATTTGGATGTAAATTTGATTTCATGAATGCAAAACAATACTGGGAATCTACTGAAAAAAACCATATGCCCGATTTTGTCCTTACTAGGTGCAACTACATGAATCAATGAATGATTTTAAAAGCAACCACTACAATTGTTTTTGGAAATTGTCATCAAATGTACTTGAAAACATGTATGTACATTCCTTATCAAATGTTTTCTAAGTAATATTCCCCACAATTACTTGAATGGTTGTCTTCTTCAAAAAAAACCCATGTCCCATAATTCCTTAATTTAGTGTCATATGCTCACAAATGACGTGCAAAGAATGTCCTTATAAACAGTCTGCTACAAGAATTTTAGTAGCAAAACTACATTTTGACAATATTGAAGTTCTAGAAAATTTCATGAAGACTGCCGAAACTTTTGAAACGGTTAGGAAACTACAATATATATTTTAAATAGATATCGAGATATGGGGAGTGAGTAGAAAAAAACATTTAAATGCACCGTGAATCTTTTATGAAGTGAAGGCCTTATAAGGTGGGTAAATGTAGTAATATGAATAGTAAATGAGTGAAGATGAAGGGTGGATTAAGTGAAAGTAGGCTAAAGGGTCATTGTAAACATGTCAAAACCAAGGCTAAACATCTCCCCCAAACTCAAGTCATTGTGTGTCCTCATGAAATAAGGTTGTGAATGATAAATGTTTCCTAGATTATAGTATTTTTTTTATGATACATGCTTTTATTTCCAATCCCATGTTTTACTGTTGAAATCAATGTCTTTTTATTTCTATGTTAAACAATTGTTTTTTCTCTATTTATTTTCTTTTCTTTTAAATTTAATATTTTATTCTTTTCTATTTTATTTATTTTTGTAAGGCATGATAATGAACAAGACTTGAATAATGCATGTTCTTGACTGGGTCACAGTACAATAGATAAAAATTTCCCCAAAAAATAACACATTTTCCTTCACTATAAAATCTGGCATAAGTAGTGATACTTGAATGGAGAAAATATGTTTTACCTTTAAGTTTCTTCAAAGATTAACAATGCCAAAAGGAAAGGATAGTAGTGAAGGATTCCAAAGGTAAATGAAATGAATGGACAAAAGGAAATCGAGTGATTTCTATGAAAAGATCATGTTTAAACCAATGATGATTACATCGAAGTATGGAATGGAGGAATGTGCATGGTAAGTAATAAGAAAAGCTAATGTGTGGAAAGGTGAAAGAGAATCAAGGTTTTTTATGTATGTAATTCCCCAAGTTAGATGAATAAGTAGAAATATAAATTGTTATAACGGATTACCTTTTCCTTTACTTTTTCTCTGGCTTGGTTATATTTGATGTGATCCACGGGAATGTGTGTTGAACTTGGTGTGCTGGAGAATGCTCAAAACTACGATGTTATGAATGAACAATATCTAGTCTGCAAGAAATATAGTAACATATACTACTACTTAAAAATCCAATAACAACTAGCTACAAAATCTGAATCACATTGCCTTTTTTTTTAATAGGAACATAAAGTAGAATCTAAAAATGAATCCCTGGTACCTTCTTTTTTCTGAGCTAATTTGTTGGTTACTAAATTTCTCAATTACTTTTCCTTTTATCCTTGCTTCCTCACTAGACCCGTTGATTCTAAACCTAGGTTGACAACTAAGAAACCATATTGTGACGATTTAGTATCACCTCCAAGTTATGGTTTGTCCCTGGAATGCACACAACCTTGAAAAATTGTGAATTTGCTACAGGAATATGTAGTCTCTACAAAAATATATAGTTTCTACAAAATCTTTGATTACCTGCAACCATGATTTGGATCCTCTTTCATTTTCTTGTATAGTTTCTACAAAATCTTTGATTACCTGCAACCATGATTTGGATCCTCTTTCATTTTCTTGAGGCTAGAAAGGAAATTCTAAACCAAAGTTGACTTTGAAATTTTTTTATTATTGATGTCTACTTCTAACAGATGAATAAAAAATTGTTGTTGATTCTTGTGAAATCTTGAATTACAGATGACTAACCTGGAACTTCAAATTTATGATGAAGAATTTGATGAAAGAATGCATGAAATTATTTCATTTATGTTATGAAAATTATGCTGATAATATCCATACTAGATTTAGAAATAAGCTATACCTAACAGTTTCTCAAAAATATTTTACTGGGAAATGTCGGTAGCTATCAAAAAAATCTGAAACTATTGAAAGTCTAAAAACAACAACGATTATATTTATCTTGAGATCCTCATGTGAAGAAATTTGAACAACAATTTCTATAATTTAATTAAATTGATCTGTAAGTGCCCTTTTTTCCATATCTATTTGAAAGAATATCTATAATGATTTAAATCAGATTATGAAATTATGAACAGGAACTAAAAAATCTTGGTCATTCTAAAGATTTCTGAAATATTTATACCATACTGCAATTCTGAAAATTTGAATACTTTTAAAATCTTTGAAATTTTAATCTAGAGTAAAAAATGAAAAATCTATATGTTGATTTGCAAACTGGTTCCGCAACTTTATTTGGAAGAAATTTTGTTGCTAAGAAAATATCAAATTTTTTATTAATGAAATGCTCAAACGTCTATTTTAGCTGGAACCTTGAATCTTGGACTTCTTTTGTTAATTTTTCATAGTTGAGCCTTCATTAGAAAAAAATTGGAATATTGATACATAACTGCAAAGAAGGTTGCCACAGGAACATCTTCTTGCAAAATAGAAAATCTGATATAGGAGTAGAAAATTTGCTCAAAAATGAAGTATCAGATACACGAAGAATAAGCAATAGAAAAAGAAGTTTTCAATCTAATTTGCTCATAAAAAATTGGGAAATTAAGAAGGTAAACATCTTAATACCTTGGATTGTTCTTAGGAGTTAATATCATGAATATGTAACAAAAGAGGTAAGGATAAAGACAAGAAATTATGGATTAGACTGTCAAAATAGGATGTTTCCCTTTCATTTTTCTTTTACAAGCAAAAAGGAACCCCAGCCCCTTTCCAATAAGATTTGAACTTTAATGGATAATCCTATACTACTATGAACTTAATGATTATTCTTCACCTACCTAGAGATTTGGGGGTTTTATTTTTTATTGGTGATTGTATTTTAAGAGGTTTGTTAATCTTTTTAATATTATACTTTCAAATATCATCATAATTATTTATGACTTATGATTCTTTGTTGACGTTTATATGATGAAATTGGCAAGTTATCTTTGAAACCTTCTGGCAGCTTTCAAATTATTTTATGATCCTATATGATTGCATGGTTTGATGTCCTATTTTATGCCCTGAATGAATTTTTCTTTGAGGACTTTTTGAATGGATAATTGAAAAAGGAACACATAAGCATTCTGCATCATCTTACTTGCATGTTGTTCCTGATGTATTTATCTTTATGCTCACATATGTTGATTATATTTTTCAATATCAAACTCTTATACAGAATCACAATATTACTGATCCATTCTATGTGTTTGTGACTTGATACAGACAAGTTTTAGGAAATTTATGTACGACAAGAAGTTGTTTATGAAAGGACAAGATCATGGATGATTGTCTTCGAGAAACTTATTCTTTTTTTTTCTTCATTTTTTACAAACAAATACCACACTTATTCATAAGTTTGTTGAAGGAAAATAATGTAATGTTTATGATTTACAAAGACGTGTGTTCTCCTTGCATAATTGATCTATCTCTTCTGTGGTTTTAGGAGTAGGGTCGCAAAGTGACTTCCTTTACATGACTTATGTATCCTTGAAATGCATGTGGGGAATCCCTTGATCTTATTTATATTGACTAGACTTCTCTTTATGTAGATTTGGTCTATCATTTGAAGCCAATAGTCAACATTCAAAATTAAGCCTTGTCTTTCCCAAACCTCATCTGAATTTACTTTTATCACCATTACATTGATGGGGCCCAAAATTTGATCCTTATGAAGAACCTTGATCCTTACCAAAATCTCTCTCATTGGGAAGTTAGGCTATCTACCTTACTCATCCCAATTCATGAAGACCTATTGAACTTCTTGGATGTGAAACCATGTTTTATTATCACCTAATGCTTTCTTTACACTTGCCATAACTAGATTCATGCATTGTGGTTTGACATGGGAACCTATTCCCCAATATTATTTGTTTCCCTCACCTTCCAAACCTATTTTCTTTTCCCTTTTTGATTTTCTATTGATTGGATAACCATGTCTCATGTGTCTGACTAGTGTCGAACTCTTTTTTATCACATGGTTTGCTCGTAGTGACATTAAAATTTCATGTGATGTGTTGTCCCTTTAACCCCTTCATGATCACCATTTTTTGCATCCAAATTTGAGCAGTCAAGATCTCCATATGACATACCGATCCAACTTGACCACTGATTATTCATAATCTACATAATATACCTTGTTTCTATATTTGGTCCCTAGGTGTGGAGCTCTAACTCGTATGGAACCCTGACCTGTGTGGAACTTGAACTCATTTTTTCCAATTTTCTTTTGTATATAATTGTTACAATTAATTTTTTTATTTCATTGTTAATTTTTATTTATTTTATTTTATTATTTTCATTTTTTATTTTCCCATGGTTTTGCAAAATTGCACATGACTTTGATTTCCCATGGTTTTCTTGAATTTCCCATGGTTTTACCAAACCTATCCTTGGTAATTGAATTATATGGAAGAATAAATTTTAATTCGGAAATCATTTTACATGAGCAAAATCAGTTTTACATGGGAAAAATCATTTTTATTAGGAAAATTATTTCTTTGTGCATTATTCTTTAAATCCCTAATATATATTTTTCATATATGTATTATTATTATTCCTATGTTCCCATGAAAGAAAATACACATTATTGATTTTTTTTTCCAATTTCTCCTTCCCCTCAATTTTCATCGCCCTTTACTTAGTAAATCCCATCAAGATTTACCATTAGGACGTACCTACCTTTTTCATCGCCCTTTACTTAGTAAATCCCACCAAGATTTACCATTAGGACGTACCTACCTTCTTTATGGGAATCCCCTCCCCTCCCCAAATACGCCTCATAAAATTATTATATTATAATACCATAACAAGATTTAGGATGTCAGGGGATTTACATTGGAAGATTTACTTGCATGAGCCATCTTATCGGATCCCGAATTCCCAAAGACCATCGCAACGCTTATATTTTTGGAAATTTATGGTTTTGGAAGTTTTACTTACCATGATGGATTATAAACCATTATGAATCATCATTAGACCTTGTGTGCATCAGATTTTTCACCTATCATGGCACATTCCTCACATTGGATTTTTTATCGAAGTTTGGAACTACTTGGATTATTTTAATATATTTCACTCCTCAGAACATAGGCCTTCGAAGGTTCTTCCTTCCATATTTTCAGATTTCACCTACCCCATTGGAGGATTCATGTTGGATAGTTTAAATTGTAACATTTACTTGAGGATTCCCCATTGCACATTTCTCACCCATCCTTCCAAATATCGAACATCCAATGAACCTTATGATTATTTTAATATTTATTTGAGACTTAGGATTATCAAAATTTAACCCATCGGACTTACCCATTCGGAGTTTTCACTACAGGGAATTAGCCATTGGGATTTACCCTTAGGACACCATCTCCATACTTTCCCACAACCCTTTTTCCGGACACCATTTTGAAAGTTTATTCAGAGTATTATTTCATTAATATTATTTCAGTTTTTTTTAATATATTTGGGGGGTAACACTTTGGGTTATATGTTTATTTTGAGTTATTATGTTGATGTTGATTATTTTATTAGTTTTTTATTCTAAGTTGGATAGGAATTATTTTGATTTTTATTATTTTATTGATTTTGATTTTACGTAGGTTCTTTTATTTAATTTTTATTTCCTATTTTACTATGGGTTCTTGGCCAAAATTTCCACATGAGCCCTAGGTTCTATGCATCCTCTATTTATAAACACAAACCAATTAAGGGGACAAAAAAAACATAAACCATTAAATCTTAAATTAACTGATGCATGTGGTATAATGATTTTAGGGTTGAATATCGACGATTTAGATTCCCCCATGACTAGATAAAGGGTTGTTGAGCACCAAATTCATGTGGCCATATCCTGAGCTTTGGGTTTCCAAATCAGGAACATGATTCAATGTTGGAAAGGTATCAAGAAGGAGAATGCATTGGAGGAGAAATTCAAGCCAGAATGGTCACAAAAAATCCTAGAAAATTTAAAGAATGGAGGGCGAGGAATTTAATGGGAAATGGTTTGTGCAATGTTTAGGAAGAAATATATTAATCTCCTAAAGATGAAATCATGCCCAAAATATCCTCTTGGAAATATATAAGAGAGTAGAACATGTTGGTATAGATATTATTGAAAAACTGACGGTGGAAATTCCTAGAAAATTGAAAGAATAGAAGAGGCCTGAATTGGTGTAAGAGACTTGCGGCCGCACCCCCGTCGCGCTCTCCCGCTCACAGGATCGTTCTAATCCCCGTTATTCGAGCTGAATTAGCTCTTGGGATCCCCTGCTGGAATCCTCTTCTGAAACCCGATCCATAGGTCCTACTTTACTCTGCACGGCCTCCTGCACTCGCCGTGAACAATTTCCCCACAGGAAAACTGTTAGCGGGCTTCGGGGTTTCGATATGCCCGGTGTCGAAAGTTTCTCACCTCTCTAATCCCCAATCACCGATGCACCCTTTTTCATGCG
Source organism: Picea engelmannii (assembly GCA_009831015.1). Lineage (NCBI taxonomy): Eukaryota > Viridiplantae > Streptophyta > Pinopsida > Pinales > Pinaceae > Picea > Picea engelmannii. The sequence continues at coordinate 1,405,368 of ML778878.1, forward strand.
CTAGCCCTCCTCGCTAGGTTCCTAGTCTATATGACCAGAATTCATAAGACCACAGCCTTATACTTCTGTCGGGGTTCGGGGTTTTCGATGTCAAAGTGCAATCGTCTCCTGGATCCGTGATCCTCCGATTCCCGACGCGCTTTAACCTCAACTAGCACCTCTCGAAGGCACTGTCCTCTTCGTCCACTACGATGACAATTGGCTCCCACTCATCGGGGTATTGCATTTCGCGATTCCAAAGTGCACAAACAACTTGTCACCGGGATCACCGATATCCCGATGAACTAAACACCGATGGACGCTTCCCTGTTGGGACTTTCCTGATGACACTGATCGCTGCCATGCGTCCTTCCAAATGGACGGTCCCGATTCCTCTGGGATTTCGAGACTTTTAATATCCCGTTTCCTTCGAACATGGGAACTCCGTTTTCCCGATAACCAATATGTCGACGATCGCTCGATCTCCGCCACATGTCCTTTTCCAATGGACGGCTCTGATCTCGTCGAGATTTCGAGACTTTGGATGTCCCGATTCTCATGACCTCGAGAACTCCGATTCTCCGAGTGTTGATATCCCGATGACTTTACCCCTTGTCGGGATTTCTCCTCCTGTTCACGAGGACTTAACTCCCTCGCAACTTCTGCAGATCCAACGGCTATCGGCGATCCTGCACCAGATCTAATGGCTCAGATCTATTCTCCTTTTCTGCGCTCCTCCAGAGCTTCTTCTGGACGTAGAAATCAACCGTCTGGATTCCTTCTCTTACCGATCTGATGGCTGTAGCTGCTCCTCCAGAGCTTCCTGCACTTTCTTCCTGCCTTGGGAGAATTTCCAAGGTTCCAAAGGTCTCGACCTTTGTCTTCTCTTCTCTCTTTGCGAACTCTTTTCCCTTGAGCTTCACGGCGCGTATACAATGTTGACCCTCCTGAGATTTATCGTTGAATCCTTGGAGGATCCTTCAACTTCTGCACTCCTTGTAGGTTCTCTTCATACACACGCTGCTGCTATCTCTTCTGAGATTTTACAACCACTCAGGCCCCTAAGGGGTTTTGTCTTCCTTCCTTCTCCTACAGATGGAGAATAAAATGCCTTCCTGGCTCTCTGTTTTCTCAAGCAACCTCTTGCTAAGTCTCTCTGGGTGTTCAGTAACCCAGTGAAGATCCTTCAGTGGATTCTTCCTTCAAGTATCAGAACTCAAAGAGTTCTCTCCTCTCTGTCCCTACCTGCACCCTGACTCGATGCCCTCCTGGCAGAGTTCACCCTGACTCGATGCCCTACTGGCAGAGTTCCTATTTCATAGAATGTCCAACACTTCTGTCTTCTTTCGTGCACTCCTTGCACTTGCTCAATGCTCACCTGACAAAGCTCTCAGAATCTTCAATGATTCTGCTTCCTTTGAACTCTCAACAGAGTTCTTCCTCAAATGCACCGCAGCGCATACGCTCAATGCCCGCTTGGAAGAGCTCTACAGAACTCCTCAGAGATTCTGTCTTCTGAACTCACAACAGAGTTCCTCCAACCGCACCTTGTGCATATGCTCAATGCCAACTTGTCAAAGCTCTACAGAATTCACAGCAGAATTCTGTCTGCAGCTGTGTTTCTCATACACAGCCTTGCCTCCAAGGTATTCGTCAACCTTGAGGTCTTCCTCCTAAGTTGTTGATTCCAGCTACTGTGCCTCAACACGCCTTTGTCTAAACCCGCAGTCTTCAGAAGTGCATCCTCAGTGCACCGGTATTCAGAGACCGCAGTACTCTGTCACGCCCTCCTGGCATGAAACCTCAAAGACCTTCACCCTGAAATCAAACAAAATCCCTGCAAATGCCTAACATACACACATTCACAGCATATAAAAGAACACACACAGACATCCATATCATACACAAAAATGCAGGAAAAACTGCTCTGTTATATTAACAATGGAAAATGTCTGTAATTACAATGGTGTTCTTGAGCTCTCTCCGGCTCTCCAACTCTCTTCTAACTCATCTACTTCACTTACAAAATGAGATATCAAAATCTCTTTTACCTGAGGGGCTCATCGAGCTCTTCCCTCCAGGTCTACCTACTCTATTCAATTATAATAAATGGCTGTCTAGTCCAGCATCTGGATCTAGATCTCAGCCAATCTAGCATTAAAGACGATCTACCTAACGCCTACACAAAGGCATGGCTTCCATGGTTCACGAGCCTAATCATTTAATTATATTCAATTTAAATTTCAAATGAGGCTGCGCCTCTCTTTTAGCGTCGAATGCATGCACGCTGACGTGGCTGGTTGGCTGACGTGGAGAGATGCTCCTGCATCAAACTCCTCAGCTGCAAAATCATGAGATCCTTCTCATGCGCTTCCCCTCTAAGTGGTTGGAAATCCTCCTGTATCCCAAACAAATATCTAGAGCTTCCCATTTTCTCCATTCTACTGCTGCTACTACTTCTACTGTGTCGTTGTTGTTGCTTCTTTTCTTCCCAGTTGCTCCTCGCTGGCAGTCTCTGCTGACCTTTACATCAGCTCCATGATCTCCTCGATCACTGCATCCAGCTGCTCCAATGGCTGGCTCTATTCATGCAGTCTCCTCAACTGCAAAAGGTTTTGGCATATGAAAATATCACCATGATCTCCCATGCCTCCTCCATCTGTTTCCAACTTCACCTGTTGGATGTGCACACTCTGCACTTTTACCCTCTCTTCTAGGGCTTTGACCTGTTTCCACAGATCATCAAATCATATGTTGTCTACTTCTTCTTCTTCTGCTGCAAACTCCCCTGTTGCAGTCTTTTCAGCTTCCTTGCTGAAAATATTGAGCCATTCCTCAGAATGCTCATCATCCTCTTTGTCTTCTTCCCTGACAATCATCGTCAGCTGTCACTATTCTGCTGTTGCACCATCTGCAACACTGATTTCTGCCTCCTCCTGGGCACATGGTAGGAATATCCCAATTCCCCCAATCATCAGAATATCATCCTGATCTTTCACCTCTGTCAGTTGCATCTGCTGCTTTGTCAGCTCTTCTAGCCGATTCCAACTCACTTCGGAGTTCATGAGACCCTCAAATAGTCTCGTCTGCTCATCCCTACCTACCTAGAAATATAGGATGCTTCTACTACCCACCTAGCAGTCTTCGAGATTCCGTAGCGATCTCATTTCATTTCCCAGCTCGCAATGTGAAATTCCTTGACTGTCCTCCAGATAGTCTGTGAGATCCCGCAGTGACCTCAGCTCGTTTCCCTCCTGGCAATATGGAATTTCCTCTCTGTCCTCCTGGCAGCTCTCGAGATCTTCAAGCGATCTTATTTCATCATCTTTATCATTGAGAGCTCTCCCAGTCTCTGGTTCACATACCTGAACCCTCTCTTCTTCTGTTTCTTTGAGGTTTTCAGCTTACCTCAACCATCTTCTCAACAGCCTCCGCTGTCTTATGACCATTATCTCTCTAACTGGCCATTTCTATTTCGGCTCCTTCATGGGCCACTCATACACCCATCGCGGATTCTTACCCTGCCACATCTTCAAATCGAGCCTTTCTATCTCTACTCTTATATCAGCAAGCTCTTCATCCATTTTTGCAAGCTTTTCTGCTTTTCTCTTCTTCCTACGGCCTTCAGTAGTCATCTTGCTGTGTCTATCTGCCTCCATGATAGATCTGCTACTGTCACTCTACATATTGAGTGTGTCCAGATTCACTTATAGTCCTCCTGACTACCTCCTTGATCGTTGCCTACCTGCAAACAAATCTTTTACAGACTCCTCAGCAACTCTGTCTTCTTTTTGCCTCTTCTGTCTGCAATATACAAACATAATCCCTCTCTGATACCACTTGATGTGTGTATCAGAGTATTCTTTACATCTTGCCTCTCTTGCCTGAAATATACAGACAAGCAATCGCTCTGATACCACAACTGGTGCAAGAGACTCACGACCGCAACCCCACCGCGCTCTCCTGCTCACAAGATCGTTCTAATCCCCATTATTCGAGCTAAATTAGCTCTTGGTATCCCCTGCTAGAATCCTCTTCTGAAACCCGATCCACAGGTCCTCCTTTACTCTGCACAACCTCCTGCACTCGCCGTGAAAAATTTCCCCATAGGAAAACTGTTAGCGAGCTTCGGGGTTTTGATATGCCCGGTGTCGAAAGTTTCTCACCTCTCCAATCCCCACTCACCGATGTGCCCTTTTTCATGCGCTAGCCCTCCTGGCTAGGTTCCTAGTCTATATGACCAGAATTCATAAGACTGCAGCCTTATACTTCTATCGGGGTTCAGGGTTTTTGATGTCAAAGTGCAATCGTCCCCTGGATCCGCGATCCTCCAATTCTCGATGCGCTTTAACCTCAGCTAGCCCCTCACGGTGGCACTGTCCTCTTCCTCTGTTGCGATGACAGTTGGGTCCCACTCATCGGGGTATCTCATTTTGCGATTCCAAAGTGCACAAACAACTTGTCACCGGGATCACCGATATCCCGATGAACTAAACACCGATGGACGCTTCCCTGTCGGGACTTTCCCGATGACACTGATCGTTTCTACGCGTCCTTCCAGATGGACGGTCCCGATTCCTCCGGGATTTCGAGACTTTCGATATCCCATTTCCTTCGACCTTGGGAAATCCGATTTCCCGATAACCAATATGTCGACGATCGGTCAATCTCCACCACGTGTCCTTTGCCAATGAACGACTCTGATCTCATCGAGATTTCGAGACTTTGGATGTCCCTATTCTCATGACCTCGAGAACTCCAATTCTCTGAGTGCTGATATCTCAATGGCTCCACCCCTTGTCGGGATTTCTCCTCCTGTTCACAAGGAATTAACTCCATCGCAACTTCTGCAGATCCAATGGCTGTCGGCGATCCTGCACCAGATCTAATGGCTCAGATCTGTTCTCCTTCTCTGCGCTCCTCCAGAGCTTCTCCTCGACGTAGAAATCAACGGTCTGGATTCCTTCTCTTGTCGATTTGATGACTGTAGCTGCTCCTCCAGAGCTTCCTGCGCTTTCTTCCTGCCTTGGGAGAATTTCCAAGGTTCCCAAGGTCTCGACCTTTGTCTTCTCTTCTCTCTCTGCGAACTCTTTCCCCTTGAGCTTCGCGGTGCATATACAATGCTGACCCTTCTCAGCTTTATCATTGAATCCTTGTAGGATCCTTTAACTTATGCACTCCTTGCAGGGTCTCTTCATGCACACGCTGGTGTTATCTCTTCTGATCTTTTACAACCACTCAGGCCCCTAAGGGGTTTTGTCTTCCTTCCTTCTCCTACAGATGGAGAATAAAATGCCTTCTTGGCTCTCTATTTTCTCAAGCAACCTCTTGCCGAGTCTCTCTGGGTGTTCAGCAACCCAGTGAAGATCCTTCAGTGGATTCTTCCTTCAAGTAGCAGAACTCAAAGAGTTCTCTCCTCTCTGTTCCTTCCTGCACCCTGACTCGATGCCCTCTTGGCAGAGTTCACCCTAACTCAATGCCCTCTTGGCAGAGTTCCTCTTTCACAGAATGTCCAACAGTTCTGTCTTCTTTCGTGCACTCCTTCCACTTACTCAATGCCCACCTGGTAGAGCTCTCAGAATCTTCAATGATTCTGCTTCCTTTGAGCTCTCAGCAGAGTTCTTCCTCAAATGCACTGCAGCACATACTCTCAATGCCCACTTGGCAGAGCTCTACAGAACTCCTCAGAGATTCTGTCTTCTGAACTCACAACAAAGTTCCTCCAACTGCACCTTGTGCATATGCTCAATGCCAACTTGGCAGAGCTCTACAAAATTCACAGCAGAATTCTGTCTGCAACTGTGTTTCTCATACACAGCCTTGCCTCCAAGGTATTCAACAACCTTGAGGTCTTCCTCTTGAGTTGTTGATTCCAACTCCTGTGCCTCAACACGCCTTTGTCTAAACCCGCAGTTTTCAGAAGTGCATCCCCAGTGCACCGGTATTCAGAGACCGCAGTACTCTGTCACGCCCTCCTAGAATGAAACCTCAAATACCTTCACCCTGAAATCAAACAAACTCCCTGCGAATTCCTAACATACACACATTCACAACATATAAAAGAACACACACAGAGATCTATATCATACACAGAAATGCAGGAAAAACTGCTCTGTTATATTAACAATGGAAAATTCCTGTAATTACAATGGTGTTCTTGAGCTCTCTCTGGCTCTCCTTCAACTCTCTTCGAATTCATCTACTTCACTTACAAAATGTGATATCAAAATCTCTTTTACCTGAGGGGCTCATCGAGTGCTTCCCTCCAGGTCTACCTACTCTATTCAATTATAATAAATGGTTGTCTAGTCCAGCATCTGGATCTAGATCTCAGTCGATCTAGCATTAAAGCCATTCTACCTAACGCCTGCACAAAGGCACGACTTTCATGGCTCACTAGCCTAAGCATTTAATTACATTCAATTTAAATTTCAAATGAGGCTACGCCTCTCTTTTAGCGTCGAATGCATGCGCGCTGACATGGCTGGCTGGTTGACACAGAGAGATGCTCCTGCATCAAACTCCTCAGCTGCAAAATCATGAGCTCCTGATCATGCGCTTCCCCTCGAAGCGGTTGGAAATCCTCTTGGATCCCAAACAAATATCTGGAGCTTCCCATTTGCTCCATTCTGTTGTTGCTGCTGCTTCTGTTGCGTTGCTGCTGCTGCTTCTTTTCTGCCTAGCTTCTCCTCGTTGGTAGTCTCTGCTGACCTTAACATCAGCTCCATGATCTCCTCGATCAGTGCATCCAGCTGCTCCAATGGCTGGCTTTGTTCATGTAGTCTCCTCAGCTGCAAAAATTTTTGGCACATGAAAAGATCACCATGATCTCCCATGCCTCCTCCATCCATTTTCAACTTCACCTGTTGGATGTGCACACTCTACACTTTTACCCTCTCTTCTAGGGCTTCAACCTGTTTCCACAGATCAACAAATCATATGTTGTCTACTTCTTCTTCTTCTGCTGCAAACTCCCCTGTTGCAATCTTTTCAGCTTCCTTGCTGAAAATATTGAGCCATTCCTTAGAATTCTCATCATCCTCTTCGTCTTCTTCCCTGACAGTCATCGTTAGCTATGATTGTTCTACTACTGCACCATCTGTAACATCGATTTATGCTTCCTCCTAGGCACATGGTAGGAATATCCCAATTCCCCCAATCATCAGAAGATCATCCTGATCTTTCACCTCTATCAGCTGCATCTGTTGCTTTGTCAGCTCTTCTGGCCGATTCCAATTCACTTTGAAGTTCATGAGACCCTCAAATAGTCTCGTCTTCTCATCCCTATCCACCTGGCAATATAGGATGCTTCTACTACCCTCCTGGTAGTCTTTGAGATTTCGTAGCGATCTCATTTCATTCCCCAGCTCGCAATGTGAAATTCCTTGACTTTCCTCCAGACAGTTCATGAGATCCCGTAGTGACCTCAGCTCATTGCCCTCCTAGCAATCTGGAATTTCCTCTCTGTCCTCTTGGTAGCTCTCGAGATCTTCAACCGATCTTATTTCATCCTCTTTATCATTGAGACCTCTCCCAGTCTCTGGTTCACATACTTGAACCCTCTCTTCTTTTGTGGCTTTGAGGTTTTCAACGTACCTCAACCATCTTATCAACAGCCTCCGCTGTCTTATGACCATCAGCTCTTGTACTAGCCATTTTTCTTTCGGCTCCTTCATGGGCCACTCGTACACCCATCACGGCTTCTTATCCTGCCACATCTTCAACTCGAGCCTTTCTATCTCTACTCTTATATCAACAAGCTCTTCATCCATTTCTGCAAGCTTTTCTGCTTTTCTCTTCTTCCTACGACCTTCAGTAGTCGTCTTGATGTGTCTATCTACCTCCCTGATAGATCTATTGTTGTCACTCTGCATCTTGAGTGTGTCCAGCTTCACTTACAGTCCTCCTGACTGCCTCCTTGATCATTGCCTACTAGCAAACAAATCTTTTACAGAGTCCTCAACAACTATGTCTTCTTTTTGCCTCTTCTGTCTGCAATATACAAACATAATCCTACTCTGATACAACTTGATATGTGTATCAGAGTATTATTTACCTCTTTCCTCTCTTGCCTAAAATATATAGACAAACAATCGCTTTGATACCACACTTGGTGCAGGATACTTGCGACCGCAACCCCATCGCGCTCTCCCGCTCACAAGATTGTTCCAATCCCCATTATTTGAGCTGAATTAGCTCTTGGGATCCCCTGCTAGAATCCTCTTCTGAAACCTGATCCACAGGTCCTCCTTTACTCTGCACGGCCTCCTGCACTCACCGTGAACAATTTCCCCACAAGAAAAATGTTAGCGGGCTTCGGGGTTTCGATATGCCCGGTGTCAAAAGTTTCTCACCTCTCCAATCGTCGATCACCGATGCACCCTTTTTCATGTGCTAGCCCTCCTGGATAGGTTCCTAGTCTATACGACCAGAATTCATAAGACCCCAGCCTTATACTTATGTCGGGGTTCGGGGTTTTTGATGTCAAAGTGCAATCATCCCCTGGATCCGCAATCCTTTGATTCTCGACGTGCTTTAACCTCATCTAGCCCCTCACGATGGCACTGTCCTCTTCCTTTGATATGATGACAACTGGCTCCCACTCATCGGGGTATCGCGTTTCGCGATTCCAAAGTGCACAAAAAACTTGTCACCGGGATCATTGATATCCCGATGAACTAAACACCCATGGACGCTTCCCTGTCGGGACTTTCCCGTTGACACTGATCGCTGCCACACGTCCTTCCAGATGGACGGTCCTGATTCCTCCAGGATTTCGAGACTTTTGATATCCCGTTTCCTTCGACCTTGGGAACTCTGATTTCCCAACAACCAATATGTCGACGATCACTCGATCTCCGTGACGTGTCCTTTGCCAATGGACGACTCTGATCTCGTCAGGATTTCGAGACTTTGGATGTCCCGATTCTCATGACCTCGAGAACACTGATTCTCTGAGTGTCGATATCTCGATGGCTCCACCCCTTGTCGGGATTTCTCCTCCTCTTCACGAGGAATTAACTCCCTCGCAACTTCTGCAGATCCAACGGCTGTCGGCGATCCTGCACTAGATCTAACAGCTCAAATCTATTCTCCTTCTCTGTGCTCCTCCAGAGCTTCTCTTGGACGTAGAAATCAACAGTCTAGATTCCTTCTCTTGCCGATCTGACCACTGTGGCTGCTCCTCCAGAGCTTCCTGCACTTTCTTCCTGCCTTCAGAGAATTTCCAAGGTTCCAAAGGTCTCTACCTTTGTATTCTCTTCTCTCTCTATGAACTCTTTCCCCTTGAGCTTCGTGATGTGTATACAATGCTAACCCTCCTGAGCTTTATCGTTGAATCCTTGGAGGATCCTTCAACTTCTGCACTCCTTGCAGGGTCTCTTCATGAACATGCTAGTGCTATCTCTTCTGAGCTTTTACAACCACTCAGGCCCCTAAGGGGTTTTCTCTTCCTTCCTTCTCCTACAGATGGAGAATAAAATGCCTTCTTGTCTCTCTGTTTGCTCAAGCAACCTCTTACTGAGTCTCTTTGGGTGTTCAGTAACCTAGTGAAGATCCTTCAGTGGATTCTTCCTCCAAGTAGCAAAACTCAAAGAGTTCTCTCCTCTCTGTGCCTACCTACACCCTGACTCAATGCCCTCCTGGTAGAGTTCACCCTGACTCGATGCCCTTCTGGCAGAGTTCCTCTTTCACAGAATGTCCAACAGTTATGTCTTCTTTCGTACACTCCTTGCACTTTCTCAATGCCCACCTGACAGAGCTCTCAGAATCTTTAATGATTCTTCTTCCTTTGAACTCTCAGCAGAGTTCTTCCTCAAATGCACCGCAACGCATACGCTCAATTCCCACTTGGCAGAGCTCTACAGAACTCCTCAGAGATTCTATCTTCTGAAATTACAACAAAGTTCCTCCAACCGTACCTTGTGCATATGCTCAATGCCAACTTGGCAGAGCTCTACAGAATTCATAGCAGAATTTTGTCTGCAACTGTGTTTCTCATTCACAGCCTTGCCTCCAAGGTATTCAACAACCTTGAGGTCTTCCTCCTGAGTTGTTGATTCCATCTCATGTGCCTCAACACCCCTTTTTCTAAACTCGCAGTGTTCAGAAGTGCATCCTCAGTGCACCGGTATTCAGAGACCGCAGTACTATGTCACGCACTCCTGGCATGAAACCTCAAAGACCTTCACCCTGAAATCAAACAAAATCCATGCAAATGCCTAACATACACACATTCACAGCATATAAAAGAACACACACAGACATCCATATCATACACATAAATGCAGGAAAAACTACTATGTTATATTAACAATGGAAAATGCCTATAATTACAATGGTGTTCTTGACCTCTCTCTGGATCTCCTTCAACTCTCTTCTAACTCATCTACTTCACTTACAAAATGAGATATCAAAATATATTTTACCTGAGGGACTCATCGAGCGCTTCCCTCCAGGTCTACCTACTCTATTCAATTATAATAAATGGCTATCTAGTCCAACATCTGGATCTAGATCTCAGCCAACCTAGCATTAAAGTTGATCTACCTAATGCCTGCACAAAGGCACGGCTTCCATGGATCACCAGCCTAAGCATTTAATTACATTCAATTTAAATTTCAAATGAGGTTGCGCCTCTCTTTTAGCGTCGAATGCATGCGCATTGACGTGGCTGGCTGGCTGATGCGGAGAGATGCTCCTGCATCAAACTTCTCAACTGCAAAATCATGAGCTCTTTCTCATGCGCTTCCGCTCTAAGTGGTTGGAAATCCTCCTGGATCCCAAACAAATATTTGGAGCTTCCCATTTGCTCCATTCTGTTGCTACTGCTGCTTCTGCTGCGTCGCTGCTGCTGCTTCTTTTCTGCCCAGCTGCTCCTCGCTGGCAGTCTCTACTGACCTTAACATCAGCTCCATGATCTCCTCAATCACTGCATCCAGCTGCTCCAATGGTTGGCTCTATTCATGCAGTCTCCTCATCTGCAAAAGGTTTTGGCACATGAAAAGATCACCATGATCTCCCATGCCTCCTCCATCTGTTTCCAACTTCACCTATTGGATGTGCACGCTCTGCATTTTTACCCTCTCTTCTAGGGCTTCGACCTGTTTCCACAAATCAGCAAATCATATGTTGTCTGCTTCTTCTTCTTCTGTTGCAAACTCCCCTGTTGCAGTCTTTTCATCTTCCTTGCTGAAAATATTGAGCCATTCCTCAGAATTCTCATCATCCTCTTCATCTTCTTCCCTGACAGTCATCGTCAGCTGTGACTGTTCTGCTGTTGCACCATCTGCAACACGGATTTCTTCCTCCTCCTAGGCACATGGTAGGAATATCCCAATTCCCCCAATCATCAGAAGATCATCCTGATCTTTCACCTCTATCATCTGCATCTGCTGCTTTGTCAGCTCTTCTGGCCGATTCCAACTCACTTCGGAGTTCATGAGACCCTCATATAGTCTCGTCTGCTCATCCCTGCCCACCTGGTAATATAGGATGCTTCTACTACCCTCCTGGCAGTCTTCAAGATTCCGTAGCGATCTCATTTCATTTCCCAGCTCGCAATGTGAAATTCCTTCACTGTCCTCCAGATAGTTCATGAGATCCCGCAGTGACCTCATCTCATTGCCCTCCTGGCAATATGGAATTTCCTCTCTATCCTCCTAGCATATCTCGAGATCTTCAACCGATCTTATTTCATCCTCTTTATCATTGAGACCTCTCCCAGTCTCTGGTTCACATACCTGAACCCTCTCTTCTTCTGTGGCTTTGAGGTTTTCAGCGTACCTCAACCATGTTCTCAACAGCCTCCACTGTCTTATGACCATCATCTCTCTGACTGGCCATTTCACTTTTGGCTCCTTCATGGGCCACTCATACACCCATCACGGCTTCTTATCCTTTTTCATCTTCAACTTGAGCCTTTCTATCTCTGCTCTTATATCAACAAGCTCTTCATCCATTTCTGCAAGCTTTTCTTCTTTACTCTTCTTCCTATGGTCTTCAGTAGCCGTCTTGATGTGTCTATCTGCCTCTCTGATAGATCTGCTGCTGTCACTCTACATCTTGAGTGTGTCCAGCTTCACTTACAGTCCTCCTGACTGCCTCCTTGATCGTTGCCTACCTGAAAACAAATATTTTACAGAGTCCTTAGCAACTCTATCTTCTTTTTTCCTCTTCTGTCTGCAATATACAAACATAATCCCGCTCTGATACCACTTGATGTGTGTATCAGAGTATTCTTTACCTCTTACCTCTCTTTCTTGAAATATACAGACAAGAAATCACTCTGATACCACACTTAATGTAGGAGACTCCTGACCGCACCCCCGTCGCACTCTCCTGCTCATAGGATCGTTCTAATCCCCATTATTAGAGATGAATTAGCTCTTGGTATCCCCTGCTGGAACCCTCTTTTGAAACCCGATCCACAGGTCCTCCTTTACTCTGCACGGCCTCCTGCACTTTCCGTGAACAATTTCCCCACAGGAAAACTATTAGCCGGCTTCGGGGTTTTGATATGCCCAGTGTCGAAAGTTTCTCACCTCTCCATTCCTCGATCATCGATGCACCCTTTTTCATGTGCTAGCCCTCCTGGCTAGGTTCCTAGTCTATATGACCAAAATTCATTAGACCGCAGCCTTATACTTCTGTCGGGGTTCAGGGTTTTCAATGTCAAAGTGCAATCGTCCCCTGGATCCGCGATCCTCCGATTCCCGACGCACTTTAACCTGAGCTAGCCCCTCACGACGACACTTTTCTCTTCCTCTGATACAATGACAGCTGGCTCCCACTCATTGGGCTATCGCGTTTCGCGATTCCAAAGTGCACTAACAACTTGTTCACCGGGATCACCGATATCCCGATGAACTAAACACCGATGGACGCTTCCCTGTTGGGACTTTCCTGATGACACTAATCACTGCCACGCGTCCTTCCAGATGGACGGTCTTGATTCCTCCGAGATTTCCAGACTTTCAATATCCCATTTCCTTCGACCTTGGGAACTCCAATTTCTCGATAACAAATATGCCGATGATCGCTCGATCTCCGCCACGTGTCCTTTGCCAACGGATGGCTCTGATCTCATCGGGATTTTGAGACTTTGGATGTCTCGATTCTCACGACCTCGAGAACTCTGATTCTCCGAGTGCCGATATCCCGATGGCTCCACCCCTTGTCAGGATTTCTCCTCCTGTTCATGAGGACTTAACTCCCTCACAACTTCTGTAGATCCAATGGATGTCGGTGATCCTGCACCAGATCTAATGGCTCAGATCTGTTCTCCTTCTCTGCGCTCCTCTAGAGCTTCTCCTGGATGTAGAAATCAATGATCCAGATTCCTTCTCTTGCCGATCTGACAGTTGTAGCTGCTCCTCCAGAGCTTCTTGTGCTTTCTTCCTACCTTGGGAGAATTTCCAAGGTTCCAAAGGTCTCTACCTTTGTCTTCTCGTCTCTCTCTGCGAACTCTTTCCCCTTGAGCTTCACGACACGTATACAATGCTAACCCTCCTGATCTTTATCATTGAATCCTTGGAGGATCCTTCAACTTCTGCACTCCTTGCAGGGTCTCTCATGCACATGCTATTGCTATCTCTTCTGGGCTTTTACAACCACTCAGGCCCCTAAGGGGTTTTGTCTACCTTCCTTCTCCTACAGATGGAGAATAAAATTCCTTCCTGGCTCTCTGTTTGCTCAAGAAACCTCTTACTGAGTCTCTCTGGGTGTTCAGTAACCTAGTGAAGATCCTTCAGTGGATTCTTCCTTCAAGTAACAGAACTCAAAGAGTTCTCTCCTCTCTGTGCCTGCCTGAACCCTGACTCCATGCCCTCCTGGCAGAGTTCACCCTGACTCGATGCCCTCCTGGCAGAGTTCCTCTTTCACAGAATGTCCAACAATTCTGTCTTCTTTTGTGCACTCCTTGCACTTGCTCAATTCCCACCTGACAGAGCTCTCAGAATCTTCAATGATTCTTCTTCCTTTGAACTCTCAGTAGAGTTCTTCCTCAAATTCACCGCAGCGCATATGCTCCATGCCCACTTGGAAGAGCTCTACAAAACTCCTCAGAGATTCTATCTTCTGAACTCACAATAGAGTTCCTCCAACCGCACCTTGTGCATATGCTCAATGCCAACTTGGCAGAGCTCTATAGAATTCACAACAAAATTCTGTCTGCAACTGTGTTTCTCATACACAGCCTTGCCTCCAAGGTATTCAACAACCTTGATGTCTTCCTCCTGAGTTTTTGATTCCATATCCCGTGCCTCAGCACACCTTTGTCTAAACCCACAGTGTTCAGAAGTGCATCCTCAGTGCACCAGTATTCAAAGACCGCAGTACTCTGTCATGCCCTCCTGGCATGAAACCTCAAAGACCTTCACCCTGAAATAAAAAAAACTCCCTGCAAATGCCTAACATACACACATTCACAACATATAAAAGAACACACACAGACATCCATATCATACACATAAATGGAGGAAAAACTGCTCTGTTATATTAACAATGGCAAATGCCTATAATTACAATGGTTTTCTTGAGCTCTCTTTGGCTCTCCGTCAACTCTCTTCTAACTCATCTACTTCACTTACAAAATGAGATATCAAAATATTTTTTACCTGAGGGGCTCATCAAGCGCTTCCCTCCAGGTCTACCTACTCTATTCAATTATAATAAATGGTTGTCTAGTCCAGCATCTGGATCTAGATCTCAGCTGATATAGCATTAAAGTCGATCTACCTAACGCCTGCACAAAGGTACTACTTCCATGGCTCACCAGCCTAAGCATTTAATTACATTCAATTTAAATTTCAAATGAGGTTGTGCCTCTCTTTTAGCGTCGAATGCATGCGCGCTGACGTGGCTGGTTGGCTGACGCGGAGAGATGCTCCTGCATCATGAATTTAATTAAAAAATTGATTGTACAATGTTCAGAAAACCATAAATTAAGTTCTAGAATGTTAAATCAGGCCTATAAGAGCATGTTATAAATATGAAGAAGAAAGGAAGGAGATAAAAGGTTTTTAATCACTATATTGACACCCAAAAATGTCGAGAACAATTCGAAGAACAAAAGAGTACATAGTCAAGTAGAGCCAATAATATTTTTAAAAAATATCATTCATGAACAACAGTACAGTGAGATTGAATAATCAAGAGTCTTTTCAACTTTTGTTTATAACGATTGTATATTCATTTACAAAAATGAAACATAAATTTGAAGTGTATGATGAAAAAACCAAGGGTGATGAAATGAAGAGTTGCAACTGAACAAAAATGAACAAAACAAAAAATTGAGGAGTATCTCGTATTTTACAAAAAATAACTCGTTGTATGTGTAACATGCCTAACACCCATGTTGAGTCCCATCACTACAGAAAATGAGTTAGATTGCTAAAAAAAGAATTAAAAATGTGTCATATGTACAACATAAAACCAAGGGGCAACAAGCGTATAAAAAATATAGTAAAAAACTTGTCGATTTATCCATGCATCTATAGCATTTATAAATTCATGAATTCATGAAAACCTAGAAAAAAATAACACAACATTCAGGTATCATTTATACATCGGAATAATCATAAATAACACGACATAAACACTTATTTATTTATTAATTTAATTCAACTAGTTTCATATGAACGATGAACCTTCAATCCATAGGCTATGGTGTTCTATATCACAAGAATAGGCCACCCCTGAGTTAAGGATATCAGCCCAAAAGGTGATCTAGCCCTATGGTTGTGCACTCTCCACGCATATCATCCCAAAAACTGGGTTCTACTCCTATAGTAGCTCCAATCTTCTAGATCTCTTACCCACAACCTGCACCACCCAAGCAATGTAACCCCATCACTTCTCACAGTCCCTCAAGATGTTTCATTTGATTATCATAGATTCTGATGCACTTGACTGACGAGGAAATCTCAGCTGCAGACTTTTAGAAACTCTCATCTACCGAAGGAGTTCTCACAACAACATTCACAAGGTTCTTGAGACATTTCTTCAACAGGAAATCACACTATAGTATTATAGCCCGATTTCAAAGCACACAGGCCTATTTATTAGCATAAAACACAACCAAATAATGCATGTTTTCAAGTATACCATGGTTGGTGCCCTTCCTAGCCCTCAAATCTCCCCTTTCTTCCCATAATATACACATAAAACATGTCTCTATTTTGTACACGGATTTCCCTTCTTCTCCGTTGTTTTCTTGACTCTCACTCTTCCCCAAAGATGATTGTAATTCATCCCATACTCACTAATAACTATAATATGTGACCACTCACATTCACCCTCTTACATGAGTTAAATTATTGGCTTTTGGAACACTAAAAAAACCCAAAAGGTTATACACAATGATAATAACTTCAATAATGTTGGTTTGTATTAATACCCATGAATGATTCCCCCTTGGACCCCCTATCTCTTTTGGAGTAATATCCCCCCTGTTTTTTTTTCACCCCTTTCATATCACAACCACGATTACTATTATATTAATTATTTCAATGCACATAATATGTCACTCGTCCTCCAACCACATTAAACCAATACAATATATTCTCCCCAAGACATCGACTCACCAACATAAATCACATTTATACAATTGCATTATAATTCATGGGAATTAAAAACAAGGATGTTACGTTCCCCTCCCCCTTATTTTTTCATTTTCCTCAATGCAAAACACCCTACAGTGTACATAAAATTACAATGTTAGGCTCTCTCGCCTTTAATAAATATATAGGCTCTCTAGCCTTTAATCAACATATAGGCTCTCTGACCTAGTATTATAGAGGAATTTCAGTAATATATAGGTGCGTTGGTCCCAAAAAATCATGAATACATAGGAGCTACAGCCCCAAAACATAGATACAAAGGCACCTTGGCCCAAAACATATATACACATAGGAACTCTCTCCCAAAACATATAAATAAACCATTTACATTCTCCTAAAACTATCTCTATTTCCTCCAACTTTCTTCCTCTTGACCATTCCAACCCAAGGAATTTACCCCTTCACTATTGACAGTCCATTAGGTGTCCCATTAACTTATTAAGGTTTACCCAAGGAATGTTACCCTTTCAATTTCTTGAGTCCATAGGTCTACACCATTTGTTCATTAGGGTCTCTCTGACACAAGTCACCGGGAATCTGATCACTATTGGGATCTCAAGGGACTCACTACTAGGAAGAACTACCAGGAAATAACCAGATGAAACTATGATGCTATAGTGCAATTCACACAAGAATTCACTCTTCAGGCCTGGAAAACTATTATTTTGCAATTCTAAAAACTTTCTCCTTCTTGTTTTACTCACCCTCGAGGCTCATGCATCCCTTTCACTATTATATAGTTCCTTAGGTGATCCATCATTTTCTAAGGTTTTCTTATGCACACGAAAGCCAAATTGCCTCTAAAATTCCTCTAGCAATATGTAACATGTGGAAATCATCCCATCTGCATCATATGCATATATTCAGTATGAGACATCAACATGCTATTTTCGATTAAAAATTTTCAAACATGTTTTACATAAGAAACACAATTTCCTAAACATGAGTTTTTTGCTCATAATTATTTGGTTCTTGTAGTAGTAGATATTGGTCTTCCTTACGGGATTACATCATTCCCATGTCCAAGACCACTCTACATGCAATCTAACAACTTTCTTGTAGCCATATAAGTTGTTAGTATCTCATGAAAAATATCATTTCACTATAAGATTTTCATTTATTCCTTGAATTAATTTCATAATATTACTGTAGAATTCAATTACATCCAACTATTTTTCAGATTAAATGGAACGAAACCATCATTTCTTGCACACACATTATCTAGAATACAAATATTTTCATAATGAAATTAAAATTTTGCCAATAAATAAAACCAATGTGCCAATACCCATGGTCACATACACAAAATGCATCCTTGCATTGACTCTGGAATACCATATGTCAATGTCATCTATTCCACCAAGTGAATTGGAAAATCTAGCCAACATCTTAACACATTATTCAAAATTTTCCCATTTATCATTCTGATCATTGCGATAGCTTCCTCCTCGACCCATACACAACACTAGGGATATAATTCTCTTAGTTCTCTCCTATGTCAAAAAAGGGGTTGCAATCCAAACATCGATTATAAAGGGGAATACCATTATGCACTTGTTTGGTGCTATAGCCTTTCCATTTCCAACCTCATCATGGCCTCACACATGACCATATCTAATGTAATCCATTGCTACAATAGGATTAATGTCTATTGAATTGACTTGGTTATTATGTCGTAACCAATATAACACAATATGCTAGTAAATTTATATATAAATGCATTCAAGCAACAATAAAATATTCACCTTCAAGGCCTTCTTCCTTTATTTCAATTTCAAATATTTGAACATTAATTGAGGGAATTATCAAGTCAATTCCCTTCATCATTTTATGAAACATAAGAATCAAAATGCATACTTTCATGTCCATTGTAAATTAATTGATGCTACCTATGTTGGAAAGTTGGTTTTCATTGATGTCAACCCTAGAAGAAGTCTATAATCCCTTAGAAGGGATGGTTTTATTTGAAGAAATATCCAAAGTGGTTCCCTTATGGTGTATCTCTAAGAATGTCCCTCACTAAAAGATGTTTTGTATAAGCCTACAAGAATCCATAGTGATTAAGAAAATAAGTTACATGTATGGTCAAAGAAGCCCTGCGAATTTGGTCAGGAAGGCTCAGAGGTGTGGTCATGAAGCCTAAAGTTCTTTGAGGAAAATGATGGTTAAGGACATTGTAAATGAATGAAAAAAATACATGGATTGATACTCCTCTTCAATACGTTTCCAGTGGTAGGTGTCACTCCAAGTGGTTTCTCATGGTTGAGGATATATTTCCTCTTAAATATGAATACCCTAAAGTAAGTGAGGAAGCCATAGATCTAAGGACAAGAAGTTGCAAGTCAGACCTAAAGTCAAGTAAAGGAGGTAATTGAAAACTATAAATACACATTAAGAACCTCTCATTTTCATCATTCATCTTGTGATCTCTTAGCACAATATTGGAAGTGAATTTCAAAGGGAATATGAATTGAAGAAGGGAGAAATTCTAAGGGAATATGAAATCTTGTGATGATGTGTTCTAAGGTATGTTATTTAAATGACATATTTCCCTTTTTGCTATAACGGTTTTTCTAGAATGATTCAGATAGATAAATGTGGGCAATGTTGTGAATACATATCAAGGTACCTTTGGTACAAATGTCAACTTCTCGGTCATTGTATGTTTGGAGATACACTCTGTGGAAGATAGGGTTTTTTACTAGTCATGTAACTAGTATCAAACTTGTGTTCCATGTAAAACAGTCATAACATCTTCATAGAGGATTTAAATTTTGTGAGACCAATTGCACTAGAAATAGTACACTTCTTAGTAGGAATCAGATATGAAATATTGCGTAGTATGTACCTGGCATGCTGTATAAGTTATCTCTTCACAATAGGCCAAAATTCAGGAATGTCTTCCATTTTCTCTATATATCTTTTTCAGTGATTGTCGAGTGATTTATATGCTAATGAATTTGACATAAAATTGTCAACCTGGGGCTCATAATATTCTAGGTGCAAGCTCAATATATGCAGGGTGAAATTAAGGTAACCTAATCTAATGATTGAAAAAGAAACACACGTCTGAAATTGAATTGCATGAAATAAATGAAAGAATGAAATTGCATAAAATAAACCTGATTGAGAAATCATGAAATTAAACAAAGAAAAAATAATCTATAACATAAATAACAAATGGAAAATGAAAAACATATGTGAGCTCACATAAAATCTATATTAACAACTCAAAATAAAAAATCTATTACGGAGAAATCAAAATATTTACTCTAAAACGCCAACTCTATTACAAAATGATGAAATCCATGACTAACTCATTATCTCAAGAGTAAAGACTAACTACATTATTCTTTTTCCTTTCTTTCTCTCTTCCTATCCTCCTCTGAAATGAGGAGATATCCCTCTTATTTATACATGAGTGCTTTGAAAATAAGATAAGAAACTCATAATTACAAATCCACTTTTCTCTCAACCAATTTCCTATAATTACAAAATACTTATCCCTTCAAATCCTCTCCACTTTTCTCTCAACCAATTTCATATAATTACAAAATACTTATCCCTTCAAATCCTCTCCACTTTTCTCTCAACCAATTTTCTATAATTAAAAAATACTTATCCCACTTTTCTCTCACAAATCCTCTCATGACATTCCTCCTTGAAATTAGCTTGAATTATCTCCTTCAAATTTTGAAAATCCAGAGAAAACATTCGGGAATCTTTTGAATACTCCTTGGTTGAAACATTCAAATATCCCTATATTACAAAGCTCACACAAATCATTGAGATATATATGAAAAATATATCAATTTCTAATATTTAATCATAAATTCTCTTTTAATACTAAAATGAATAAAGTAGAAAATAATAAGGTGAAACCCAAATGTATTCATGAAAAAAGTATAATGAATGGTTAAATGAAGTGACATAATGTGAGGAATGGAGACAAGAAAAGAGGATAAAAATGAGACAATTCTGAGACTCAATATCCCCCCCCACCTGAACTTGTTGCATGTCCTCATGCAACCTTGCATAAAAACTTTTCTTCTCAATTTTAGCTTTGCATGATTATATTTTTTAACAATAAAGAGGATAAAAATCCCCCCACCCCCAATTAGTCTGGTTGCATGTCCTCATGCAACCTTGCATGGTTATTCTTTGGGACTTTTGGCTTCTTAATGAAATCATTCCATGATTTGAAATGCGTGAGTGGGATCGTTTTTCTTATCATTGGTTCTTGTGTAACAACCATGAATATAACAAATGTTGGTTCTTGTGTTAAAAACATTACTTGTGTTTTTGCTGCAATACATAAGATTTGAAAGAATACATGCATTGGAAATGATGAACATCAATGTACATTAGAAAGCGTTTTCTTCATGTTATGAATCATGCCAAAATAGAGAAATATATGGAATCAAGGTGCAACAAAGTGTAGTTTGGAAGAGACATGTTGATCAATGGTAAGTGATATGACATGTGGAAAATGGAATCAAATGGTAATGAATACACCCCCCCCCCCTGCAATTGAGGATGTGTTATGTGTATGAAAAGGGGAAAGGCAATAGAGCATGGTGAGGAAATTTTCCAATGCATTCATTCTAGCATGTAAGGAATTGCATGATTAATATTTAGAAAAAAACATACCTCCACTTACCCAAAAATTAGATGAATTGTGCAATAGGAATGTAGTTGTTGTTGGATCATGAAAAATGTGACTGTTTCTCATGGAATGTGAAGTGAAGGAATCTAAACTGTTGATTGGTTTAAATGAATCAAAAGATGAAGTATGAAAGTGGAACTATGGTACTTTCATATGGATGGAAAAATACTGTTGCAACTGCTGATGGAGTCATGAAAAATATATAGTCTTCACTTGCTACAAAACATGATGGTACAATTCTAATCATGTGAATAAATGTGTCTATTTTGAGTATGAAAATAAGTCATTGGATTACCGACCATTGATGGATGTTGTTAACCAATGCGAGGCAATCTCGCCATTGATGTCAATGAGTTCCAAGGTACCTAAGTACATCTTGCGAAGTGTGAATAAATGAGTTGATGTCGAGACACTTACAATATCTAATGATCAAAGGACATTGATTTATTTCCATGATTGTCAGCAAGAAAACTTTCCATTAAGGCATGCAAGCCTCAAGTTACTCATAATGAGTCTAGTCTCTATCCTAGATAAGGTGTTGAGGCCGATGGGGCAAGAATTGTTGAAAGGTGGGAATTAATGAATCCCACATTAGTCAAAGTGAGTTGTACAAAATGGTTGGTAGGACTATAGATGAAAATATCTCGGTAGAAATAATGTTTATGAAAAATAAAGCAGGATAATGTAGTCATCGAAAGGGAACTGAATCGTTTTATTTGCAAGGAAAAGATATGAACTGAAAATGGGGAAAACTGTATGCCACTCATAAAGGCAGTCATGTGTGAAGTCAGGATGGAAAAGGCAATGAAAGGTGGACTTCAATACATGGAGGATGAATAATCTTGGAAGGAGAAGCGTAAGTGATCATGTCATGGCGTAATTGGTTTTCTAAAAGATGGATGTGTAGCGGGAAATGTCATGACATGTGTGATGAACAATTAAGCTCATTCAAGCTTTTAATGAGGCATGTCTTCTGAAAATATTGGTGATCCTATAAAATCACTTCTGCATGAGAGATGATCATCTTCAAAGTTGAAAAGGTTAGCACTAATCCCACAATAAATATTGTGAGATCATCAAAGAATATAAAAGGCAAGAATGAGTACGAATGTGAGTAAATCAACTCTCAGATATAAAATGTGTTTTTACCTCTCACCTTGGCATGCTAGTTTCATCACCGATTGTTGTTTGAAGTGACTCAAGAAACAAAGTTAGTTTAAATGTCAAAAAAACTATTTAAATATTTTTTTCATGATTTAGGAAATGTCCATTTTTAAAATTTTATATTTTTATTGTTGTTTTGAGTTTTTATAAGTGTGATTATTCCTGAATGAACTCGAAAAAAAAAAAAAGAGAGTAAACTAGAAAGGTTTTGTTTTTAAGTTTTATTTATTTATTATTTATTTATTTTTAAATTGTTATATTTTATATTTTTATATTTTTTCTTTATTCCAAACCACTATGCAAAAGGAAAAGAATTTACATTTTCATCCCATATAATGGAGAAAACAATAAAAAAAATATTCATGCTAAACAGAGAAAATTTTGTTGGTAAGCCAACTCGGAAAAGTTTGCTCACTGGAGATCGGGGTCCTTCTCTCTCATTCTAGTATGTGTTTATGGTGACTTGGGGTATGTGGGTGCATGAAAGTGAAACCTAGGTAAAGAAGGTCAGAGTTGTGCTCATATAATATGCATATCAATGTATGTGAAACCATAAATGTATCTCTATATAGGCTTGATTTTGAAGTGCAAACTAGTGAGACATAACACAAATCACTTGAGATCCTAAATAGGATAATAGAAAATCCAAAGACTTCGAGATCCTTAATACTTTTCACATCAATGAGAGACCCTAGTTTCAAAGTTGTAAATTAAATGTTTTCGATCCCTATAATTGTTTCCATCTTCTGGCATTCTCCTATGGACTCCATGACAAAACTGCTCATCAGTTTCTCTTGCCATTTTTGCAAGCTCTCATTTTATTAAGTGAGAAGTCTCACTACAAATATCATGGTGAGAGGGTCACACAAATAGTCAAAGCTTCAATAATTTTAAGTCGTTGCAAGGATTTTGCTTCATTGATTCATCTGATCATTTTAAATTTTGAGCCAGCAGTGGCATGTGAGCCGAAATGCATTCCGATGTCCAAAAATTTCATAACAATAGCAAGACACTCAACCATGAATCTGAATTTTTTCAAAACCCACACATTATTAGAGATAGGATTAGCAAGCAATAACCAATATGACCATTATTGTGAACATTGTGAACAAATGATGACACCAAGAAAAAAAAATGACCATAGATAACATGTGGGAGTTTTTTTTTATGTATTTGAATGATATAGAATGAACTACCTGAATTCTAGACTATCCAACCAGAACTATGTTATCATCATGCATAATAATTTCTTCTTCTTTTCCATTTGGCATGTTATCATTATCATTTTAGTGTAGGAAAATAGAGGAAGAAATGAAGATAACTTTCTCAACGAAGAAGAGATACGAAGAATACCGACATGGAAGAACAATATCGACTAGATTCCCCTCTTTACCATACTCATTTCTCCATTATCCAATATTACTATCCAAACCTAGTACGGGCCGGTTTGGCAGTAAGATATGGTCCCCATGTTACCCAAGGGTTGAATGAAGAATATGATGAACATAGATGTGTGAAAAAAATTGATCAAGAAATGGTACATATCTATCCACGCCATCACTACCAACATGACCATCCCATGCCATAAACTTTGTATACATGTAAATTTAATTTCCATGCAAACCATCTGTATCCCCCAAGGTGTAAAAACATTTTCTCTTGTGATTCTCAGTGCTATAGTTTGAGTATATTTACGTCGATAGGCGTCCCCCCTATCAGAGTTGCACGATTAATCATGCTTTTAATTACTAAATTTAATCTGATGGTCAGGAATTCAAGATGATGGCATATTCTTCGTCTTACATCCAAATCAATGAATAAGAATAACTCCCTTGCATTTATAAAATCATACGTTTATCATGTTTACTTTTTCACTTTTACTAAACATGATTAAAAAATTACTGTAACAATATATGATTGCCACGGGTTTTTGTAAAATTATTTATATGGGATAGGCCACAGATTACATGCACCACGTATGGAAGACAGGCGTAGGCATAGGCACAGGCACGGGCTTCATATTCCTGAAGCGTTTTAGAGCTTATGCTTATGTCCGCGTGGATTCAACCTCCCCTCATATTTTTAACTTCCCACCTTCCCGGACGCTTATGGCCACGTGGATTCAGCCTCCCCTCAGTGTTTCAACTTCTCACCTCCCCGGATGCTTATGGCCGCTTATGCTTACCTCCGCATGGATTCCCTCCATGTTTTCAATTCATTGTGCAGAGCGTGTTTTCAATTGATTGTGCAGAGCGTAGGTGATTTTAGGACGATACTTGTCCAATCCGCATGCACGTGAACCCTGTGATAAATGCGAACCCTACGAATGGGAAAACGAATACGATTTTCCATGCTATACTTTCCAGGAAATAGGGTTTATTTTCTCTTTTCCATCTTGGTCGTTGAGTATCTGGGTTTATTTTCGCTTTTCCATTTTGCAAGTTTTATGATGCTTCTGCTTATACACAGGTATTGATATTATTCTTCTCAGTATCCTCAATGATTTTATTTCATCCTGCATATTTGGGGTCCTTTTGTCTAATTTTATTTCATTTTACAGTGTGAATCCTATCCTACAACGCCTCTTTACGATGGAGGGTTTATTCGAAATCCAGGTTTTGATAAACCACTTTGATAAACCACTTTTGATAAACCACTTTGATAAACCACTTTTGATAAACCACTTTGATAAACCACTTTTGATAAACCACTTTGAACATAAACCACTTTGATATGTAACATTCATGCTCATACCTCATTATGTTACAAAACTCTTTCCTTTGTGACAATGCAACGAACTTTCTGACGTCGCAATGATATGCACATAGACTCGTCATCACTATATGACGAACCATAGCACCATGGTGTGATATATGTGGATATTCTGACGTCAGAATGTGACAAACATTTCCATAACATGACAAACATTTCCAAACATTATATGTCACATTATAATGACCAATTTCCCATCGTCGCAATAGTAAAAGATGATTCTACACTATGTCAAGTGTTTCCAAACATTGCATTATGATGAACATTTCCCTACATCACATTGTGATGAACATTTCACAACGTCGCAATGTGATGACCATTTCCCAATGTCACATTGTGACGAACGTTTCCCATCATCACAAATGTGACAAACATTTCCCTTTTGTTATCAATGTCCTTAGGAAAAATACAAATCATTGTCTAAAAAGTAAAACATGATTCCATACATCTCATTGTGACTAACATTTCCATTGTATTATGATGAACATTTCCATTGCATTGTGACTAACATTTCATTATTATGAACATTTCCCTATGTCGCATTGTGAAGAACATTTCCCAACGTCGCAATGTGATGACCATTTCTCAATGTCACATTGTGGTGAACGTTTCCCATCGTCTTAGTGTGACGAAAATTTCTCTTTTGTTATCAATGTCCTTAGGAAAAACATAAATCATTGTCTAAAAAGTAAAACATGATCCCATACTTCTCATTGTGACTAAAATTTCCAAACGTCCCACTCTGACAAACATTTCCCAAGGTTACGATGTGATCAACATTTTCGTACGTTGCAATATGATAAAAAATTCTTGACACCACAATCTAATGACCATTTTCCCAACGTCACAAAAGTAAAAGATGATTCTACACTATGTCAAGTGTTTCCAAACATTGCATTATGATGAACATTTCCCTACGTCGCATTTGTGATGAAAATTTCCCAATGTTGCAATGTGATGACCATTTCCCTATGTCGCATTGTGACGAACGTTTCTCATCGTCGCAATGTGACGACCATTTCCCTATGTCGCATTCTGACTGTTATCCCCGATATCTAGGGATAACTAGGAGATCGTGTCTCGAGGCCCACATGGTACTAGACATGGAGTACGAGAGCAGATTGACTTGAGCATGGCCCTTGAGGGCCCATCTTTTCTTCTTCTCAGCCGGACTTATCCTGCTAGCAGTACCAGCCTCCATCACTATTGGCCTGGGCTTGCATCAGAAAAGGCTCTTGCTCCATGAGGTAATTGGTCCGAGGTATCATGGCATGTGTCACATTTGATCATTATAACCTTCTTATGTATGCGTTAGATCTCTTTCATTTCAGATAACTGCTTGGATCTTACACTAATCTACTTGACCACTGTTGGGGTGATTGATTGGGCAGCTTAGCAAGTTGGTATTCATGGGTTTTGGTCAACCACCAAAGGGGGTTTGAAGAACCATCGTCCGCTCCCCTCATATTATCACTTTTTCATCCTAAAACCCACTCATCCATCCCGTTCCCCTAGTCTAGCCATTAGGATGACCATCCAGGGTACATCTTGTCTTGTGGGAAGAAGGGGCTAAAGGCCCAGGGGGTAAAAGAAACTGGTAAAAGAAAAAATCCATAGGAAAATGAAAACCTAGAGATGATTTGCCCAGGGGATCCCCGAGAAGGCAATAAAAAGCCTCTCATAAGAAACTGAGGGACCCTAAGAAAATGATAAATAAATAAATGCAAGACCTAAACAAGAGGATGGGAGGTCTCATCACGAGCCGACCCATTATGATCATAGGTATTTAGCGGTATGACATTGCCATCATCTGGTCACCAAACCAGGGCAGTGACCTTTGGTTGCATGGCCAAAGGAAGGGGGGTCTCATCACGAGCC
>ML778878.1:1460487-1492142 GCA_009831015.1 Picea engelmannii
TTCTGTTCAAGTGCTATTTCTGTTGCTATTTCGTATATCATTTCTATGTATTGTGAAGATTATGCTGGATATTTTACTGTTATTCTGTTATTTCTAGCATTTCGTTCCTGTTCTGCATATTTTATATATCTGGTATCTTGCATATTTTAATATACATAAGTGGATTACAATAATAGGAAGTACCAATGGAAAAGAAGCCCTGGAAGAGAGGAAAAGAATCATATACAAGAAGCACCACATTGATTTACATGACATGTTTCAAAGAATACAAGGGGACATAAATTGTTATGGGGGGTTACCCTTTTCCATTAATGTCAAAGGGGGAGACAAAGAACAAAAGAATGAAGACAGAGGGAGAACATGAATATGGGGGGGACAAATGGTCAAGGGTGGAGTACGATTTTTTCCATCAATTCCAAAGGGGGATATTGTTGGAAAATTTGTTGTCCTTTATGTCAACCCTAGAAGAAGTCTAGAAGCCCCTAGAAGTGATGGGTTTATTTAAATGAATATCCAAAGTGGTCCCCTTATGATGTATCTCTAAGAATCGCCCTCATGGAAATGTGCTTTTAAGAATCCTACAACAATCCATAGTGGTTAAGAAAATAAGTTACATGTATGGTCAAAGAATCCCTGAGAACTTGGTTAGTAGTTCCGAGAGGTGTGGTCATGAAGCCCGAAGTTGTTTAAGAAAAATGAGGGTGATGCACATTACAAATGCATGAAAAATATCCATGGATTGATATTCCTCGTCAAGCCATTTCCAATGGTATGTGTAACTCCATGTGATTCCTCACAATTGATGAGATATGCCCTCTTAAAGATGAATCTCTGAAAGAAAGTGAAGAAGCCCCAAATCTAAGGACAAGAAATTACAAGTCGACCCTAAATTCAAGTAAAGGAGGTACTTGGAAAAGTATAAATACACATTAAGAACCTCTCATTTTCATCATTCTTAGAAAAATATTGGAAGAGAATTTCAAAGGGAAGATGAAGTCAAGAAGGTCAAAATTGTAAAGGAAGATGAAGTCTTGTGACAATGTGTTCTAAGGTATTTTTTTTAAATGTCATATTGCCATTTTTTATATAACCTTTTTCTTAGAATGATTCAGATAGAAAAACATGGAGGATGTTGAGAGGACATATCTAGGTAACTTTGGTACTAATTTCATATTTTGGGTCATTGCAATTTTGGAGATACACCCTGTGGAACATAAGATTTTGGACTAGTCTTGTAAGTAGTCTCAAACAAGGGTTTTAGGTAAAATGATAATAACTTCATCATATAGGATTCAAATTATGTGAGACCAATTGAATTGGAAAAAATATAGTCCTTAGTAGTTTCTTTTTTATTTTTATAATCATATATCCAATATTTCACATGTGGCATCTTGTACACTATTTTCTTCATAATAGGACAAAATTCAGGAAGGTCTACCATTTTCNGAATCAAGGAGATAAACTTTGATTAATTTCGAAGAAGATATCAAGTAATATTTGGTACAAGTTTTAGATCTTGATTCGTTACATATACATAGTTATACTTGTTGCAAGTTATGATTCATGACTAATCTAGAAACTAGTCCCAAACATGTGTATGAGATAAATTTAAGAAGTGATGTTGGGGTTTATATGTGGACCCATGTGGACCTAGGATATTTATGAGGACCCAATTTCTATGTGGACCCAATTTTGATGTATCAATGATAGTGACAAAATCAATGACAATAATAGTGACATGTCGACTCTCTTATTTATGATGATGATGATGTATCAATATCAGTGATGGTTATAGTGACATGTTGATTATATTATTTATGATGATGATGATGTATCAATATCAATGACAGTTATAGTGACAATTACAGTGACAAGTTGAGTCTCTTATATATATTTCTAGGATGTTGTGTGGTGCACGGGAAGATTGGTGTCTTCCGATACTAGGTTAGTGCTTGCATGGGAGTTGCATCTTCCTTTGAGTTAGTAATCATAAAAATATGGGGTTGTATCCTCCTTCCAGTTGGAGTTAGAGAATATAAGGAGTTGTATATTCCTTCAGGTTGGATCCTATAAACTAGGGTGTTCAAGCCTCCTTCTATTTCAAGCTAGAGAATCTAGGGAGTTGGATTTTCCTTCAGGTGGGAGCCTATAAACTAGGGGGTTGGATCCTCCTTCCAATGGGAGATGGATAATTTATGGATTTGTAGCTTCTTTTAGGTTTAATCTTGTAAACAAGGGTTGGTGTCTCCTACCAGTTGGTGCTAAAAAAATTTGGAAGTTGGTTCTTACAGTGAAATTAATCTTCGAGATATATATTAAAAAGTGTTATGTGGTTTTCTCCCATTTGGGTTTCCATGTAAAATTATTGTGTCACTAGGGAATTGGATTTTCTTAGGGTTGGAGTGGATGGAAAATCTAGGGAGTTGGATTTTCCTTCAGATTGGAGCCTATAAAATAGGGGGTTGAAGCCTCCTTCCATTTGGATATGGAGATTATAGGGAGTTGGATATTCCTTCAAGTTGGATCCTATAAACTATGGCATTGGAGCCTCCTTCTAGTTGGAGCTGGAGAATCTAGGGACTTGGATTTTCTCTTAGGTTGGAGCCTATAAAGTAGGGGTTTGGATCCTCCTTCGAATTGGAGCTGGAGAATTTATGGATTTGTATATTCCTTTAGGTTAAAGCTTGTAAAGAGTGGTTTGGTTCCTCCTTCCAGTTGGTGCTTCCGATGAAAGTAATCTTCGAGATATATATTAAAAAGTGTTATGTGGTTTTATCCCATTTGGGTTTCCATGTAAAATGATTGTGGATTGTGTATATATGGTTATATTTTTATGATATCTTGAATGCAATAATAAGTGATACAATGTTGATAAGCTAATGTTTACATTTTTTGATTAAAAATGGTAAAAAGTGCTCGATAATGATTCATCCCCCTCTCAGTATTGGTGACTATTCCAACAATTGAATCCTTTGACATTTTGTAGAAGCTTATCGAATCCCTTTACCAATTTACTTTGGTCAAAATTCCCATCATCCTTGTTTTTATTCATATGAATGGATATAATAAGAAACAATATGATCATACTATAATCATTTTTCAAGGATACATAATCCATCATTACCTTATGCAAATATCATATCATCATTATTGTATGTATATATATATATATATATATATATATATATATATATATATATATATATATATATATNATCAACATAATACTCTTACTCGATACTCATCCCATACACATTCTCAAGCATGCCCACATGCACAAATTCACATCAATATGCACCTAGAATCAATGCCATCACTCCTATTTCATGTACAAAAATTCTATCTTTACTGTATGCATCATGCATCAATTCTATCATGCATTCCAATCCATATTTTTTCATCCTTAGTTATATATTTTTTTGTTATCGATGGTTGTCCTTGAACTCCTGTAGAACCTCACTTCCCGGTGCACTACCATTCTTCTCAATTTTGTGCCATTGGCCCCTATTTTGAAACTGTTAGCCAAGCCCCACTTGGCCATTCTACATTTTCATCCATGATATCCACTAGTGATTCCATATCACAACTACTTCCTTTATGTAGAGAGTATCATCCCCACATTTTGGCTAAAATTCTCAAAATCCATAGTGTTGTAACATGCACTACTCCAATTTAATATTAACATTGCAATCTAATTAACTATTCCCCATTTCCTAACCCAAACTTGTCTTCAAATACCACTATCATGGATTGGCATTTCAACATTTTGAAATATTTCTTTTATTTCATATTTTCTAATCTCCTTTTTTATCCATGGCTTTGTTCAATTTTAAATATCTCTCTTCATTTCATTCAGTGATTCACTATGAATCATTGCTTGGCCATTCAAGACTAATCCACTCTAAATGAAAATGATACACCCTCCATTTTCACTTGTACCTTGCTTTTGGCTGCACACTGTGATAATATAGGAAAATTTATTGCTTTGTGTACTTTTAGACAAGAGTTTATACATCATATGTAATAATCCCTGATTATTGCATTCTTATATTTGCACACATACATTATCCATCCACTCCATGAGTCACACTTCATCCCATGATAGCATTTTTTTTTGCTCTTATAGCAAGCTTGTAGCCTTCACTATATTTATACAATCAAGGATATGGAGTCCTCCTTAACTCCTTTTTCATGCAATAACACTATTCACATACTATATTCATGATTTGTGTCAGAAGATCTATATATTTTCCTTTGAAAACCATTCATATTATATAACATATAAATACTAATATTCCCCATCTCTTCCTTAGATCCTTTTCAACTGTCCATCACCTGATCTGCAACACTACACTTCCAACTCCCTAGATTCTCCACCCACTCCATCCACTCCATGAGTCACACTTCATCCCATGATATCCTTTTTCTTTCTCTTTTAGTAAGCTTGTAGACTTCACTATATGTATACCATCAATGATATGGATTCCTCCTTAACTCCTTTTGCATGCAATAAAACTCTTCACATACTAGATTCATGATTTGTGTGAGAATATCTATTGATTTTCCTTTGAAAACCATTCATATTATATAACATCTAAATACTAATATTCCCCATATATTCCGTAGACCCTTGTCCCTACATCATCTCATCTGGAACACTGCACTTCCCTTGCATCTCTTTGATGTTTCAACAAACTATACAATCTTGACTTTCTTCCTTATCCAATCAACCCTAGAATTAGACTAGAACAGACCCACACAATTCTCAATTGTGGAATATTATCCTCTATCAAACAATACCTTCACACAACACTCTATGATGGAGTGCTTCTTTGTATATTAACAATTCCCTATTATTAATCTCACCTCTTTTTATCTTGTTAAGATATTGCACTTAAAATGTGCCTCTATAATTATTCATAGGAATTTTCATGAGTTTCAATACTCTCCCTTACCCAACAATCACCTTTGGAACTCAACTCTATTACTTGGGAAAGTTTATCCTTTGACATTATTTGGAAAAATATTCACATTGAGTAGTTACAGGGTTCATGGAATCCAATTCCACATTTTCCTGCAACTTTATGGAGAAACTTGATTCTCCCATGGAGAACTTAGGCCTTATATGATTTTGTCTTTTAGATTACCATTCCAATGACCATACTCATTCTTCACTCTGATTTATGTGCCAAGATTTATGGCATGTTGAAATTCCATTCTACTCAATGGTGTCCTTCAAATTCACCAGAAACCTTTCTTTTGATTCCTCAAGAATCCTCCAGTCGAAAACAAAATTGTGAGTGGATATCTAGAGTCTCTTATCCAATATATTTTCAATGATTACTTTCTTTCTCAATTTCGACTGCTAAATGGAAAAGTTATATGCAATTGAATATTGTCAATTTAACCCTTTTGTACACCTTTCTCCTTGGTGTAAATAATCTCAAACACCAATTTTTTCCACTTACAGAGGTAAATATATAAGGAACCAAGAAATATTTCCTACATGACATAGATAATAATGATAACATTGAATTCACAACAACTCTCACATTTTCAAACTGATGCTCAAATCAAAATATGCAACAATTTGGAAATGAATTTTTCCCCTTGGAAATCCCTGTTCGTGCAACCCAATATCAATTCCTTTTGTATTTTGACATATACTCAATTAGGTATGTCCATGATTATATTGTGAACAATCTATCATGATTTCACCTTGAATCAAGATCTGGACTGATAGTTATAGACTGTATAATATTTGATTGTTTTACATTTTTATCCATGTATGTTACATGTGTATTCTTTCTCTCCCTACAGATTTTTACTTACCTAGATTCTAAATTTGGATCCATGGAGATATTATATGGTTCATAATATTTCCATAGAATATTCTCATACCCCAAACATACTTTTGATCTAGGATTTATGTCCTTTAGAAGTAAATTGGTGCCAAAATTTTACCTTACTTGTTTCAGTTATAACTTTCTCATATAAGCTCTGTTTTGCAAACATATTATCTCATTGGAAAGCTCTCTACGACTTATTTTGTTTACATTAAAAATTCAATTTCACCTTGTTAAAATATATTCTCTTGGGATTTTATTTACTAAAAACAAATTTAGGGCCTCAAAATCACCCCGTAAGTTCATGACCTTCAAAACCAGAAAAATATATTTCAAATTTGATTATTTTAATGTTACAAGAACCTTTTAAATATTAGTCGTCAATCTCAAATTAGGTGTAATATGAGTCATTGATCCTCTACTCCTTTCCAAACACTACGAATCAATTTCCATCGCCGATTGAAAACTTAAATCGATTTGGACTGTTGATCCGAGCTCCATCATAGATTGGTCGATTGGCGATTCTTTTTGGAAGCATGAAACACCTTTCCCAAACTACCGAACTTACTATAAAACATCAACTGTTTCCCTTTCAAACAATTTTAACACATCTATGAATCAATCGACCCAACCATCAATGATTTTCACTAGAGGATGAAACGTGTTACCAATTTGGTTGACTTGACCATCAACCATCTTTGTTGGTTGAAGAAAAAAACTTCTCTATTTTTCCAACCCGTCCATCAATCATTGACCACTTCTATTGGCTGACGTGGAAAGTAATGACGTGGAATGATGTAACACCCTAGGTTTTGAGCCCCATATTAAATAATGTATTTTTTTAATTATCAAGAGGCTAGAGGGCCCAAACAATTAAAAGAGGCCAGTGTGCCTAAGAAATGTAATGTTTTGATCATTATTAATAATAAACACATCGTTGGATGCTAGACAGAGAAGGACTAGATTTATAGGGGGATATGATTTCACAAGGGAGGGGGCTGGAGGGGCTAAATGTTTATTTCCTATTTTGATTACCCTTTTGTCTAAAGGAGTGGATCAGTTACATGAGGTTCTTGGGGGGGAAGGTCAAAAGTTTATTGATTCCCCACAAATTAGTTAAACACACCCGTCGTCTGGTTGGGGGGTTTGCTCGTTCGCTCGTTCGCTCGTTCACTCATTCACTCATTCACTTTCTCAGTGGTTCATTCGTTCACTCACTTGTTCACTCGTTCATTCATTCCATTCTTACTTATCACTCATTCGTCCTTCCTCATTTGTGTCTTGGCTTGGGGAAAGAGAAACGAAATGTCCAAGAGTAGCCATGGTATCATTGGTTGTAGTGGTCGATGGTGTAAATCAGCCATGACTTGAGGCCTTCATGTATGATATGCGTTGGATTGTGTCCATATTTTTTCATAGTTGTGATTCCTGAGAGTTCCAACATGGAAATTCTAGACCAATTGCGTTGGAGCCCTGGAAGGAGAAGGACTGCCTGGGGGGCTTCATGGTAGAGAAGGGTGGGGTCCATTCTCTTGGGTGGTGCAATCTGGGTAGAAGAGAGCTGGGTACTTGGATTGCTATGAGTGTTGGGAAAGCCTATGAGAGCTTGAGTGTTGATTGGTTTGGGAATCCATATAACACTCTGGAACCATCCTTGTGAATTCATAGCCCTGGCTCGGGGGTGACACTACTGTTGATATTAGGAATAGTAGTTTCTACGGTTGGGTGGAACGTCCATGGTCTGCATCCAGGTGGTGTCTTATTTTATAAATATAAGTGTTCTCTGTTATGGTATTATTTATCGTATATGAATGTATTCCACTTTGTATTTATTTATCATTTAATTGAACCTTTAGAATATGCATGCTTGCTGGTTATTATCGTGCATGTAGTTAGATATTTTATTTTATGCATCCTTATTAATTTAAAAAGGTATCGGTAAGATAAATAATTCCAAGGGTGGGCTTGAATGTAGCATACCCCGGCCTGTGGGTGGCGAGGTATGTTGCAGATTGGTATTAGAGATTCTGGTTGAAACATCGGGCTGGTGTGGGCCACATTTGTTGGTCAGAGTCTCATGGTTGAGATTTGATGGCGCAAACCCCCCTTCTCCTCCCTCTTGAGGGTTTGCTTGACCTCCTAGTCTAGGATCATTCAAGTCACCAAACCGAATGGTTCATCGGGCTCCTCATCAGAATCAATTTAACTTAACACATGCCCTTTAACTTCTTGGCGCAGGTTATGTGGCACC
Source organism: Picea engelmannii (assembly GCA_009831015.1). Lineage (NCBI taxonomy): Eukaryota > Viridiplantae > Streptophyta > Pinopsida > Pinales > Pinaceae > Picea > Picea engelmannii. Next base: position 1,468,585 of record ML778878.1, read on the forward strand.
CACAGACCCTCTCCTTAGTGCTTTTCAAGGATTAAAGTCAACAGATGATATCTCTCTATGCTATAATTCCCTCCTTGATGTGACCACAGACTATGACCATGGGCCTATTCCTTCACGATTCCGCACTTCGAAACTTTCGAGAGCTGCTTACTCCCCTTTTTTCCCAATTCTCGAATCGATGAATTCTTCGGGACTAGATCTATGGTCTACGCTCCTCTCATGATCAACAAATGTGATCGAATCATGAGTTCAGACTTCGCGAGTCCTCTCTTCTCTCGACTCTGCCCTTCCTGACTTGCGAATCAGTGAAGTTTCCATCCCAAATCCACATGTCCTGTCTCAATGGATGGCTAGGATTGCTTCGACTCCCAGCTCTTCGGGTATTCTCTCCTTGAACTTTCTTGAAGGGGTCTTCCTCTGAATTGCATGGATCTCTACCACATTTCTTCTAGATCCATCCATACAAAATCACTTCATGCCTCGCTACTTCACAAAGATCTATGTTTTCTCCTGGAAAATCTCCCGAAGTTCCTCCTCCCAAACCTCTCAATATTCTTCCACCTATCTCCTCCAATGATGGATGAATTTTCTGGTCTTTGGGACTTTGGAAATTCCTCAACCCCTTTTTCACACTTAGAAAAAATTATTTATTTGAGACTTATGTTGTTCTCGAGCTCCCTCTACACTCCTTGCAAAACTTCACACAAATTCCTCTGCAATTTTACTCAGCTTGAAAACCTTCAAAGTTCATCGTTCCTCTCTGAACTTCCTCGTGCCCTCCTGACAACTTATTTCTTTTCCTCCTAAGCTTGTAATATGGAATTACAGTATCATTGGCAGACTCCTTTTTCTCAACTCCCTTCTTCGATGGATTCCCCCTTCTCTTTACGAAAGGGATTAAAACATCTTCTTTCCTTTGTCGATGCACTCTTGCAAAGCTTTCCTTCCTTAGAATGTTCAGTAATTTTGGGATTCTCTTAAGGTTTCCAACACTTACAATCATGTTGTCCTTTTGCATGCTCACACTAGCTTGATGCCCTCCTGGAAGAGTCTTAAAGAGTATTCAGTAACTCTACGTTGTGCTCCCTCCTACACAGTCTTTCTTTCCAAGGTACTTAACCACCTTGAAATTTCCTCCCGAGTGTTAAGAATCAAATATCAATATAGCATAGAAAAACCTCATAAAAAGTACTTAATGCCTTGAAAAAGAGATAATTTCAGATAATAAGCCTCTTCGAGGGGGCAACCTCCTTTTACCCCACTTAAAAGTTCAAGTACAAGATGATTCAAAATGAAAATGTCTCCTTGGTATATATAGGAGACTAGGAGGTATAATTACAACTAATGGCCTAAAGCTGACATAAATAAAATCACATTACTATTTATAATATAATATGCCCCAATTAAGGGGTAATGAGCCAATATTAGAGTTTAACATGCCCCTCCCCTTGAGACAAGTGTTGCCCGCAACACTTGAGTAACTCTGGATGCTTCTGTATAAAAGACTCATGTTCCCAAGTGGAATCTTCAGCCAATAGTTTCCTCCATTTAATGTGATACTCTGAAATGGATCTATTCCTCAACTGGCAATTTTTTGTGTCAGTGACGGCTTCAGTCTCCAATATGATTTTTCCTTCCTTGTCAAGTTCTAGCAGTATAGTTTGAAGTGAGATCTTTTCTCCTATGACCTTCTTTAAGCATGAAACATGAAAAACTGGGTGTACTCATGAAGATGCAGGCAACTCCAATTTGTATGTCATACTATCAATCGTTTGCAACATCTTATAAGGGCCATAGTACTTTGGTGATAATTTTTTATCCTTCTTGGCTTGCTTGAGGGACATCTGATTGTATGGTTGTAGTCTTAAAAACACCCAATCCCCTGCTTCAAAACTTCTTTCACTAAGATGTTGATCTGCTTGTTGTTTCATGTGATTATGTGCCAAAAGGCATGACCAAAAATTCATAATGGCCTTCATGAGTTCAGAATGTTGTTTTTGGGATATCTTCTTCCTTCATTTTTATCTGATGATACCCTGAATGAAGATCCAATTTTGTGAAATATATTGCTCCATGTAGTTCATCTAACAATTCATCAATGATGGGAATGGGAAACTTTTTTTTAATAGTGATATTGTTGAGATCTCTATAATTTGGACAGATACGCCATGAACTATCTTTCTTGAATACCATTGCCACTGGTGCAGAGTAAGAACTTTGGCTAGGTCTAATAATTCCAACCTCTAACATTTCTTCAACCATGCACTCAATTTCACTCTTTTGGGCGTAAGCGTATCTGTCTGGCCTGATGTTAGGAGGAACACTCCCAGGTATTAGGTGAATTTCATGATCATGATTTCGAGTGGGTGGAAGACCTTTGGGAATATATTCAAATCCTTTGGAATGCTTATCAATGCTCCTTTGGAGATCTTTAGGAATAGATGGCTTAGATGTTTGAACATCTAGTGAGCATAGTTGTGCAATTACACCTTGATGCCCCTTTTTCAATAATTTTTTCATGCCATTAGAGCTTATCACCTTACTGGGTTAGCCTGTGATACCTCTTAACTCAATTTCTTTTCCTTCTGATGGAAATTTCATGAAAATTTTTTGAAAATTAAAAGCCAATGTTCCTAATGATTGTAACCATTGGATTCCTAATACAACATCTACACCACCCATGGGTATAGCAATCATTGGACTATTCATTACATATTTCCCCATAGTAATATTGAACTTATTGCATTTTTCTAAGCAATTGATAGTTTCTCCATCTACCATCATTAATTGAAACTCTGGCACTGGATATACAAAGCAATTGAGAGCTTTGGCTAGTTTATAGTGCATGAAATTATGAGTACTTCCAGAATCAATTAGGACTATTACCTTTTTTCTTTTTTATGTATCCTTTGATCTTGAGGGTTTGAGGAGTGCTAATTCCAGTCAATGCATTACACGATATCATGGGAGTCAACTCTTCCGACGAAATTGCTTCTACGTTTTCATATTGTGATGGTTCTTGTTCTTGTTCTTCTTCCTCTTCACAATCTATGTAGAATAATTTCTTCACACCACACTTATGTCCCTTACTGTACTTGTTGTCACAATTAAAGCCTAAACCTTTTGATTTTCTTTCATCCAATTGTTGAGGTGTCAACCTTGTAGGTTGAGGTTTTTTAGAAGAAGAAGCATTGTTCTTGCTATAGATGTTAGGATTGGTCCTTCTAGTATCCATAGCCATATTTTTACTTTCGACATTTCTTTCCACCTTAAATGCATTCTCCAATGATTTGGGTTCCCCAAGGAGAACCTCATGTTGAATGTTATCCTTTAAATTTCCTATGAATACATCAATCAAGTTCTCATCTAGAATATCGGTTACCTTTATATTAAATCTTTGGAAGTTCTCAATGTGCTCGATAACTGAACCCTTTTGCTTGAGATTTATCAATTGGTTAAAGAAGGTATTGCTCCTTGTATCCTCATAGTGTGCTATCATTTCTTTTGTGAAAATTGTCCAAGTGACGAGATATTTCCGAGAACAAAGCCATTGATACCATAAAAATTGATTAGCTTCTAAATATAAAGAAGCAATTTGTACCTTTTGTGTATGTGGCACATTATGGATATCAAAGAATTTCTATATCTGAAGTATCCATGTGATTGGGTCCTTGCCATCAAATTTCCTCATATCAATATTAAGAACGTGGTTGGTCTTCAAACCAAATTTGGAGTTTCTCCATTTTTTATTCACCTTCCTTGTGTTCTCATCATGAATTTCATGGGATGCATTTTCACTTTCAGGTCTCTTCTCTCTTACGAAATTTTTCAATACTTCCATGATCTCCCCTTTTAAACCCTCCATGATCTCTTGTAGTTCATCTTTTGTTACTATATTCTTTTGTAAATAGTTTATTTCACTACGCATTTCTTCACCTTCATCAGGAGTCCAAGTAGGATTGTCTGGAGGCTTATTTGGGTGGCATGTTGGCCAAGTATCACTTTTGAACCTTGATTTTGAGGTGGTTCTGCTAGACAATCTTTCTTCTATTGTATCTCCCAAGTTTCGGCCCTTCTGGGTATGAAAATTTATTTTATGTAGTTCTCTGATATTTATTCTCTGTAATGCCACAGGTCTTATCAAAATTGGATGTGTCAAGTGGAATTTACGGTAACTTCCCCACAACTTGCCGATTTTTTGCCTTTCTAGGAGATCTCACTTGTATAGCGTGCCCTGCACAAAATAATTGATATGAAATTCTAAAACTCACACCAGAAATACTATAGACTATCCAAGATCCAATGAAACCAGTCCCACTCAATTTGGATACTCTAGGAAGAAGTTATAATTGTTTTCCTGGAACACCTTCTTGAGACTAGTAAATAGGACTAGTCAGATACCCTACCTTACACAGGGTGTATCTACAAATTTAACATGACCCAGAAGCTTAAATTTTTACCAAAGATACCTTACTAATTTTTGTGAATAGCCTTCATAGTTCAGGTTCTGAAACGCTACAGGAAATATTTTATAGAGAAAATTCCACAATGAATTAGTTCAGGATGATTCCATAACCCTATCTTGTACAGGACGCATCTCCGACAGTATAAGGCCTCAGGAGATGAATTTTGAACCCAAGGTACCTTTATCCATCCACTAAATATCCTCCAAGCCATTTCTTCTGAAACTCTAGCGAAACCCCAAGACCTTGAGCTCTGATACCATATGTTAAGAACTAAATATCAATATAGCATAGAAAAACCTCAGAAAAAGTACTCAACGCCTTGAAAAAGAGATAATTTCAGATAATAAGCCTCTTGAAGGGGGAAACCTCCTTTTACCCCACTTAAATGTTCAAGTACAAGATGATTCAAAATGAAAATCTCTCCTTCATATATATAGGAGACTAGGAGGTATAATTACAACTAATGGCCTAAAGCCGACATAAATAAAATAGCATTACTAATATAATTTGCCCCAATTAAGGGGTAATGATCCAATATTAGGTATTAACATTGAGTATGTGAATTAAAATGGTATGCCTTCATATAAGTTTCTCTTCTGACTCCACTGATTTCAGATACACATTCCTTGCGTCAACTCACAGAGTTTCCTCACTCTATTGTGTATTCCTTGCACTTAACCTGGAGAACTAGACTTAACTTGACACACTCACAGATAGAAAACTGCATCTCTATCCCTACAGAGGATTTCTAACATTCATCTACGATTCAAATGCATACAAATAACATTCAACAGAATATATCCATTACACAAAAATTGATAACAGGAAAAATTGTCATTTTCTATTAATGGTAGAATGTTCATTACAATATGGGATTCTGAGCTACAACTGAGTCTTGGATATATGAATTTCTCTACCTATCTCCTATGCATCTGCATCTACCCATAACAACCTCTCCTGGGCATAAAATACAAATATTTATACAAGAGGAGCTCGACGAGCTTGCCTCCAAGATAAGTTAGTGGTGTCAAATCAGCATTCAAAATGCATGTCTAGTGGGAAAATTACATAGATGGAAATATTCTCCAAATTGGATGCAGATCCCTCCTACCGTCAACCACTTAATAGAAACCTTATCTTCATCTTGTGTGAATGCACAACTTGGCTCTTCTAGCATGTCATCATTAAATTCATGGATCATTATTTTTATTCTAGAGGCAAAATGAGAGGGGGACGCCTCTCCCTTTTTAGATGCACACCATATGAGTTAATTGAGTGGCGTGTGTTGAGGTGGAGTGATGCTCCTGCATCATACTCCAAAAATAAAAAAATCATGAGCTCCTGATCATGAGCTTTCCAGCATGGTTGAAATCCTCCTGAAAATTTCTCCTGGATCTGTCTCTTGGCTCCTCTGCTTCGTTAATGTTGCTCCCACATCTTCCTCACTACTCGTGTAGGATTCCATCTATTCATGTTATCCTTACTGATCCCTTCCTCTATTGACACCAACATCAGCTTCCTTATCTCATCAATCACCTTGTCCAGCTGCTCCATCGACTGACTCTCTTTTTGCAGACTAGCATGCTGCACCTTCTCCTTGGCGATTGGTAAACCACAATGATTTCCCATACGATCCTCCTCATCTCTTATGGTCTTATATTTCCACTCAAATGCATCTTCCACTCTTGAAGACTTCTCATTACCAAGTTGTTGCTCAAATTCTCCTCCTGACAGATTTTCTGGTGTTAGTTCTTCGGTTGGTCCCATTCGAGCTTCCACCAACTGCTCCTCATGTTGGTGTGTTTCCTCTGGGATGGATATATTATGGCAGCCTCTTCTTGGTTCTGAACTGTCTAACCAATCCTTTAGTGCCTTTAACTCCAATTCCCACTGAGTGAGTAACTCAACTAGGAACTCCTCGATTGGAACAGATCTCAGTATCTTCTCCTCCTCGTTCACGACAATCTCATCTTATTGTCCTTTTGTTGCACCCACAATGTCTGTTCTCACCTCTCCTTGGCTACTTGGTAGGGATATCTCGACTCCTCCAATGATCATAATGGTCCTATGATCCTCCTCCTTAGTGACAAAAGTTTTCAACTTCTCATCATATTCATTCACATGACTCATAATTATGTGTGAATCTTCCTCTAAGTGAGGTCTTCCTTCTGCCTCTTCCTCATCTATCAATTCTCCCTGTTGATGAAAACTCTGAATCGAGCTCATATATTCTCCTTTTCCCACTTGGAAAATTGGGATATCTTCTCTGCCTACCTAGCGGTCTATCAGATCCACTGATCCCTTCTCATTTCCCACCTGGCAACCTATGATACCCATGCTAGATCTCTTTCCCTCATTACTGAGGTTTTCAGCATGCCTCAACCACCTTATTAACATCTATTGCTTTCTTTTGGTCAACATATTCTGAATAGTACATTTAGTTATTCTCTTCAAGGTCCATTCATACCTCCAACATACCCTTTCCTCCTGCTGCATATTGAATGCTAGTGTGTCCATTTGGGATTAGATTTTACTGAGCTCCTTGTCTATCTTCACTTTGATTTTCTGTGGGAAGACTCTCCCTTGATCATGCTCATGACTTCCAACGGCTATCTTGCTTCACCTGCAGCTCACTTGGCTATTTAACACCTGTTGCACACCTTGAAACAATGTCAACAGAGCATTTTACTCTGTCTCTCTTGCCTACATAAATCAATTCTGCATCGGCTCTAATATCTCCTTTCACCGTTCCCTTTGCCCATGATCTGTAGACAAAACAGGCTCTGATATGAATATGATGGCGCAGACCCCCCTTCTCCTCCCTCCTAATGGGTTTCTTGACCTCCCAGTATAGGATCGTTCAAGTCACCTAACCAAATGGTTCGTCGGGCTCCTCATGGGAACCAATTTAACTTGACACAGGCCCTTTACCTTCTCGGTGAAGTTTATGTGGCACCTACGGACCCTCTCCTTAGGTCTTTTCAAGGCTTAACGTCAACACATGTTATCTCTCTATGCTAGACTTCCCTCCTTGATGTGACCAAAGACTATGACTATGGGCCTATTAATTTGTGATTCCGCACTTCGAAACTTTCGCAAGCTGCTTAGTACCCTTTTTTCTTGATTCCCAAATCGACAAATTCTTTGGGACTAGATCTACGGTCCACGCTCCTCTCGTGATCAATTATTGTGATCAAATTACGAGTTGGGAATTAGCAAGTCCTCCCTTCTCCTGATTCTTCCCTTCCCAACTATTGAATCATTGAAGTAACAATCCCAACTACACATGTCCTATCTCAATGGACGACTAGTATTTCTTCGACTCCCAGCTCTTCCAGTATTCTCTCCTTGACTTTTCATGAATGATTCTTCCTCTAAAGTATGTGGATATCTGTCATGTGACTTCTGGATCGAACAGTCCAGAATCACTTCGTGCCTTGTAACTTCATGAATATCTTTGTTTTCTTCTGGAAAACATCCCGAAGTTCCTGCTCCCGAACCTCTCAATCTTCTTCCACATGTCTCCTCCAATGATGGAAGAATTTTTCGACCTTCGAGACCTCATAAATTCCTCGACCCCTTTTGCACACTTAGTGAAAATTATTTCTTTCAAGACTCAGGATGTTCTCGAACTCCTTCTGTGCTCCTTTAATAAATCCATGCAGACTCCTCTACAATTTTACTAGGATTCAAAACCTTCAAAGTTCACTGTTCCTCTCTGAACTTCCTCGTGCCCTCCTGGAAACTTCTTTCTCATCCTCCTAATACTGTAATATGGAATTACAATATCTTTGGTTCACTCCTTGTGCTTAGCTCCATTATTTGATGAATTCTCCCTTGGATTTATGGAAGGGTTTAAGGCATCTCCTTTCCTTTGTCGATGCACTCTTGCAATGCCTTCCTTCCTCAGAATGTTCAGTAATTTTTGGATTCTGTTAAGTATTCCAACACTTCAAACCCTGTTGTCCTTGTGCATGCTCACAATATCTCGATGCCCTCCTAGAAGAGTCTTACAGAGTATTTAGTAACTCTATGTTGTCTTCCCTCCTACACATTATTTCTTTCCAAGGTACTTAACCACCTTGAAATTTCCTCCCGACTCCGTGAATTAACCTGGTATTCCCTCCTGAAAGATTCTCTTCTTAATCCACTGAGTTTAGATATGCACTCCTTGCACTGGCTCACATATTTTCCTCACTTTGTCATGCACTCCTTTCACTTAGCCTAGAGAACCAGACTTATCCTGAAACACTCACAGATAGAAAATTGTATCTTTATCCTTGTAGAGGATTTCTAACATTCATCTACATTTCAAATGCATACACATAACATTCAACACAATATATCCATTACACAGAAATTGATAACAAGAAAAGATGTCATTTTCTATTAATGGTAGAATGTTCATTACAATATGGGAGGATGAGCTACAACTAAGTATCGACTCTCTGAGTTTATCTCCCTATCTTCTATGCATCTGCATCTACCCATAACAACCTCTCCTGGTAATAAAATAAAAATAGTTTTACAAGAGGAGCTCGACGAGCTTCCCTCCAAGCTAAGCTAGTGGTGTCAAATCACCATTCAAAGCACATGTCTAATGGGAAAATTACGATGATGGAAATCTTCTCCAAATTAGATGTAGATCCCTCCTACAGTCAAACACTTAATGGTGACCTTATCTCCAACTTGTACGAATGCATAACTTGGCTCTTCTAGCTTGTCATCATTAAATGCCTGGATCACGCTTTTGATTCTCGAGGAAAAATGAGAGGGCGATGCCTCTCCCTTTATTGGATGCTCACCATATGAGTTAATTGACTGGCGTGTTCTCAGGTGTAGCAATGCTCCTGCATCAACATTGATTATGACCATGAAGTTTAAAAGCTCAAGAGGAATGGCATTGAAAAATTTACGCAGGAACTAGAATGTTAGAGATAGTTTGTAAGGGATAAAAGGATCGTGACCGTCCATTTCGAATTTGGGAGAGATCACCACTATGGAATCAAGAGATATCTGGGATCATTGGATTGGAGGACAAGTGAAAAAGGGTTGTCTGATGAAGGCGCAGAAAAAGGTTGAGTAGGTTTAAGTCTCAGCCATCATATCTACGCGTGAGAGAATGTGAGCTGTAGATCTCGTGGAGGTTCAGAGGATCGACACTCTGGGAGAAGCGAACCCTCATGTTGCATGCATGAAAATATCTTGAAGTCTGGAGTTAATACAGATCATCCTTTAGTAGAGACACGTGCTCGTAGATCGGCTAGTTCGAAAATTCGACATTCGGGAGAAATGGAGTGTGTTGATGTGAAATCTCCAAAAGTCTCGAAGTTCATCACCCGTTATATAGAGCGATGGGTTTCAGGAATGTTGAGGATCGTTAGATCTGTGCATGGGTGATTGTGAGTCATAGATCTCACAATGGTTCGAGATTTTGGTGTTCGGGAGGGACAAATGTTTCTAAGGAGAAATATCCTGAAGCTCCAAACTCTTGAGTTAATACGGACCATCTGTTAAATGTAACACATGTAGGAAAATTGGCCAATTTGGGAATTTAGAGTTTGGGAGAATTGGAGTGTGCTAGTGTGGAAAATATCGAAGCTCGAAGTTATGAAGCCCAAAGAGCCAAAGTGGTGGGGCATGCTGATGTCACCTGGAGGTGATGTGGACCCTAAAAGGTTAAGCAGTTCGGAAATTATGAGTTTGGGACATTTGAGGAATGAAAGAATAAAATCTTTCGAAGCCTAAAATTACAAATTGATGTGGCTCACTAACGTCACCTGGGATGATGTGGACACATGGGATGTGTTCCACATGTCAATGAGTTTTGAACCTATCGAATATTTAAATTTCAGTTAGAACATGACATGTGTCACCCAACTGATTGGGCGACATGTTCGCTTCTAATATTTCACCACGTGGCGTCATATCACGTAGTCTGAAGATTGGGAACTCCAGTTGAAAAAGATGTAACAGTTTGCATTGGGTTGAGAACTCCTGAAGTCCTGAAGGCCGAATTACATATTGACTGTTGATCCCAGAAGACACACGACAATAGATCTCATATTCTAGAGACTTGGTACTCTGGGGGTTTTCAAGTCTCTATGAGTGAAAAGTGTTGAAGCCCGAAGTCGCGAAGGCGCGTAGATCGTTGATTTAGGATCCCTTTGGGACCTTTCTCAACCGTTGGATCAAGAAGTGGAATTATAGGGTAAGCACTTCGGTGAATTGTCACTCCAGGGAAGTTGAGGAGCATGGGAACTGAATGTCTCAGACCCCTGGAGTGTCAAATTAATAGAGGACCGTCTATACCAACATTTGATTAAGTCGCAGACCATCGATATCGTGAAGCCTCCATATGGGGGCGGGGTCATCCATTTGATGAAAGATTAAATCTAGACCATTTGATCCTTTTGTTGGAGCTAATGGAGATTTCAATGAAGGGTAACTCTGAGAGGAAACATGAGTTGATAACAAAGAACAGACGAAGGTCAAAGTCCAAAAGACTTGGCCCTAGCACTGGTTCCATGCACATAATTAATATATTTAAACATATCATCTTGGAATGAATATTTGAGAGATGGAAGAAGGTGATGGAGCCTCCATCCATGATAGAGAGGCCGAAGGCTAAAATACTAGAGTTGGTAATGCAGAGACAAAGTCCAATGGACACAAGGGAATAGGAAAGAAAGAAACATTAATAGAAACTATAAGAATCCTAAAAATAGAAGTGCAAAGCTACAAAGAAGACAATGAGAGGCTGATGAGAGAGAAAAGCCAGATAAATTCTCAGGTGCTGTAGAGCTTAAATCAATTGCAAAGGAAAACAAGGAATGGCTCTAAGAAAGGGGAAGAAGGAAAGTTTCATGAAAGAAGATATGATCATGGAAGAGTTGGTTATTCAAGAAGTGCTAGCATAACTCATAGAAATCACTCACCTCCCTACTCAACAAGGAAGTTTTATGCATCTAAAGATTCCATAAGTAGTTCAGAGGTGTCTCATGTTAGGCATCACTCATGTTAATGGATTGGATAGTTTGCACGGAGAGTTGAGGAAGCTTAAGACACCATCCTTTGCTGGTGAAAGAGAAAGGGAATATGATGTTGAGGCATGGTTTCTTGGACTCATGAGATATTTTCAATTGCATAACTATTCATCAAACCTAGACGCCAGAATTTGAACCTACGATTTACACAGGAAATATGCAATGTGGTGGCATCAACTGAAGGACGTTGAACATATTAATGAGAGTAGGATCACTTGGAAGCAGTTCAAGAAGTACTTCCAGAAGGAGTACCTCTCAGATCATTTTTATGACAAGAAAATCTAGCATTTCTTTGAAATCGGGTTGGGAAGCATGACTATGGAAGAATATGATAAGAAGTTCTTGGGGTTCTTAAATTATGTCAGGTTCATTAATGATGAGAAGGTGAAAATACAGAGATTTCTAAGTGGACTGGCAACCTTTTATAAAGAAAATATTAGGTATGATGAGCCTAAGACCTTGACTGAGGCCATCAAGAAGACTAAATACATGTATGAGAAAGGCCAGGGAAGAGAATCCCTGCAGAAATCTTGGAAGGATAAGAAGAAGGAGAAGTCTGATCAGAGGAGGAAAGGATTCAAACATCCCTTCAATAGGAATGAGCCTAATATAAATCATAAAGATCGGTATGCTAAGGGTGAATCCAAGAAAGAAGACTCCTTAGGAAAAAGGGGAAGACCACCAATCCAATGTTGGGGATGAAAATAAGATCAGTTGTACAAGGATTGCCCACACAGAAAGGACAGAGTGAAGAATGTGCACAACATCCAAGAGGCTACAACAATCAAAGATATGGAAAATATTTATGCAGCTTTAGATGATCGACAAGAAGAGTACCAATCGAATATGATAGAGGTGTAAGGTAAGATCATAAATCAGCTTGATGCTATTTTAATTGATTCAGGAGCAAGTCATTTTAACATTGATCCTAAAATAGTGGATAGATTACATTTGGAAAAAAGTAAGCTTGGAAAATCAAGTTTGTTTCAGTTAGCCATTGGAACCAAAAGGAGAGTCCATGATATGGTCAGAAGTTGTTCCATAAGTATTAATGGTGTGAATAATAGTGTTTATCTAAATATCATACCCTTGGGGTCTTATGATATTCTAAATGTAATGGATTGGTTGGAAAAGCATCATGTTGTCCTAGATTTTCATAGAAAGACATCTATCTGTCTTGATGGATATGGAAAATAGATCATTGTGTAAGGAGTTCCAAGACCCATATCTATAAGGGAGATTTCATCCTTACAGCTGAAGAGATGTTTTAGAAAAGGATGTCAATTGTATGTAGCTCATGTGGAAGAGACGAAAAATACAAAGGGGCTAAGACTTGAATATTTATCAGTACTATAGGAATTTGAATATGTATTTCAAGAAATACCACGGTTTCCACCAAGAAGGGAGATAGATTTCTCAATTGAATTAGTGCCATGAGCTTCTGTGATGTCAAAAACACCTTACAGAATGAGCACACCAGAGTTAAAATAATTACAAATGTAGTTGGAGGAATTATTGAAGAAAGGGTACATACATCCAAGTGTTTCACCTTGGGGAGCACCATTACTTTTTGTCAAAAAGAAGGATCGAACCTTGAGGTTGTGTATTGACCTTTGACAACTGAGTAAGTATACTATAAAGTACAAGTATCCTATACCCAGAATTGATGACCTCTTTGATCAACTAAGAGGAGAAAATATATTTTCAAAGATTGAACTGAGGTCAGGATACCATCAGGTAAGGATCAGGGAAGAAGACATTCATAAGACATCTTTTAGAACCAGGTATGGGCATTATAAATTTGTAGTGGTGCCATTTTGGACTGACCAATGCACCATTTTTGTTTATGTTCTTAATGAATGGAATATTCAGAAATTATTTGAATAAGTTTTTCAAAGTATTCTTGGATGACATACTTGTCTATTCCAAGTTTGAAGAGGAGCATGGACATCACTTAAGACTGGTATTGCAAGTGTTGAGAGAACATCAGTTGTATTCCAAGATGAGTAAGTGTTATTTTTATCAAAATCAAATCCATTACTTGGGACACATTATTTTAGAGCAAGGCATAGTATTAGATCGAGAGAAGATTGAATCCATTAGAGGATGGCCAACACCCAAAAATGTGTTAGAAGTTAGATATTTTATGGGATTAGTTGGTTACTACAAAAGGTTCATAGTAGGGTTCTCTAATACTGTTCATCCCATCACTTCTTTGCAAAATAAGGGAACTAAATTTGAATGGACATCTAAGTGTGAAGATAATTTTAATATGATGAAGGAATTACTTACCAGTGCATCTTTGTTAAGGATTGTTGATCCAAATGAATGTTTTGTGATATGTACAGATGCATGTAAGGAAGGACTTGGGTGATTCCTCACGCAAAATGGACATGTCATTGGTTGTGAGTCCATAAATCTTAAGGAACATGAGAGGAACTATGTCATGCATGACTTAAATCTTGTTTCAATTGTCCATGCCTTGAAGATGTGGAGGCATTATCTCATGGGGAAGAGATTTGAATTAAGTATAGACCACATTGGCCTGAAGTATCTCTTTGACCAACCAACCTTGAATGCCAGGAAAACAATATGGCTATAATTTTTAAGTGAATATGAATACGATATCAAGCATATCAAAGGAAAAGAGAATAAATATGTCGATGCACTTAGTAGAAGAGTGCATCTCATGCATTCTACTACTATTAGTATGCATTAGTCAGACTTGAAGAGAAGAATTTTAGATGATATTGTTATAGATTAGCATTACCTACAGATAAAGGAAACCTTACGACAAGGAAATGTACAACAAAAAATAAAGGAGTATGAGATACAAGAATATGGATTAATTATGCATAAGAATAGAATCTATGTTCCTAGATCTGAATAAATGAGGAATTTTGTATTGAAGGAAATGCATGATGTTCCTTATGCTAGACATCATGGTTACCAGAAAAGAATTACAACAGTAAGAAGCAAATTCTTCTGGCTGGGAATGAAAAAGATTGTTGATGATTACATCGCTTGATGTATAGAATGTCAGAAGGTGAAGGATGATCTTAGGCACCCAGTCGGTTTGCTTCAACCATTACCAATTCCAGAGAAGAAATGGGAAGTGATAACCATTGATTTCATAACTAAATTACCTAGGACGAAAAGACAACGTGATTCAATCATGGTAGTAGTTGAGAAAATAACAAAGGCTTCTCATTTTGTTCCTGTAAAAAAAACACATATTGTGGCTAATATTCCAGAGGTTTACATGACGGAGATTGATAGATTGCATGGGATACCTAGGACAATTGTCTCGGATAGAGTTATAAAGTTTACCTCCAATTTATGGAGGGGATTGTTTGAAGGATTTGGTACAAATCTAAACTTTAGCACAACATACCATCCGCAGTTAGATGGGACAACAAAGAGGGTCAACTGAGTAATTGAAAATATGTTGAGAATGTATGTGATGGATAAGCCATCTAAGTGGGAAGATTACTTACACTTGCTTGATTTTGCATATAATAATGGGTATCAAGATTCATTGATAATGAGCCCATTTGAAGACTTGTATGGTAGGAAATGCAATACTCCAGTGAGTTGGGACAACCAAGAAAATAGAGTGGTACTTGGGCCAGAGTTTCTCAAGGATATGGAATACTAGATGGTTAAGATTAAGCGGAATTTAAAGGTAGCTCGCGATAGACATAAAGTTTATGTAGATAAGAACAGGACAACTAGAGAATTTAAAGTAGGGGACCATCTACTTATGAAATTATATCCCAAGAAAATATCTTTGAAATTGGGTAGTTGTACAAAGTTGGTAGTCAAATTATGTGGTCCATTTGAAATATTGGACATAATAGGGAAAGTTGCATACAATCTTGCATTGCCTACTTCCATGAATGTGCATAATGTATTTTAGGTCTCTTTGCTAAATAAATATGTACATTATCCTAATCATGTTATTGATTGGCATCTGATTCAGGTAGAGACGGAGGGATACGTTCAGGTTTAGCGAGTGCGGGTATTGGACAGAAAGGTCAAAATGATCTGGAAACGAGTTATACAGCTGGTGAAACTTTAGTGGAACTAATACAGTCCTAAATATGCTACCTGGGAGCATGAATATGCCATGCGGGTAGAGTACCCATAGATTTTTGAATAAATTTTGAGATTTTGATCTTTATTTTGTATTTTCACTGAGAACAGTGCCAAAATAAGGGGGAGGGGATGTAACACCCCAGGTTTTGAGCCCCATATTAAATAATGTATTTGTTAATTGTCAAGAGGCTAGAGGGCCCAAACAATTAAAAGAGGCCAGTGTGCCAAAGAAATGTAATGGTTTTATCATTATTAATAATAAACACATCATTGGTTGTTAGATAGACAAGGACTAGAGTTATAGGGGGATATGATTTCACAAGAGAGGGGGCTTGAGGGGCTAAATTTTTATTTCCTATTTTTATTACCCTTTTGTATAAGGGAGTGGATCAATTACGTGATCTTCTTAGGGGGAAGGCTAGGAGGTTCTTGATTCCCCACGAACTACTTAAACCCACCCCTGGTCTGGTTGGGGGGTTCACTCGTTCTCTTGTTTACTTGATCACTGGTTCATTTGTTCACTCACTTGTTCACTCGTGCATTCATTTCATTCTTACATATCACTCATTCATCCTTCCTCATATGTGTCTTGTCTTGGGGAAAGGGAAACAAATTGTCGAAGAGTGGCCATGGTATCGTTGGCTGTAGTGGTCACTAGTGTAATCCAACCATGACTTGAGGCCTAGATGTATGAGATGTGTTGTCCTGTGTTCAACTTTGTTCATATCTGTGAGTCCTGAGAGTTCCAACATGGATATTCTGGACCAGTTGCATTGGAGTCCTGGAAGGAGAAGGACTTCCCGAGGGACTGCATGGTAGAGAAGGGTGGGGGTCCATTCTTTTGGGTTGTGCAAACTGAGTAGAAGAGAGTTGGGTACTTGGATTATTTTGAGTGTTGGGAAAGCCTATGAGAGTTTGAGTGATGACTAGTTTGGGAAGCCAAGTAACAATCTGGAACCTTCCTTGTGAATTCATAGCCCTGGCTCAGGGGTGACACTGTTGTTGATATTTGGAACAATAGTGTTTGCGGTTGGGTGGGACTTCCTTGGTCTACAACCAGTTGGTGTCTTATTTTATAAAGATAGTTTCTCTCTGTTATGGTATTATTTACTGTATATGAATGTATTCCTCTATGTATTTATTTATCGTTTAATTGAACCTTTAGAATATGCATGCTTGTTGGTTATTGTTATGCATGTGATTAGATATTTTCTTTTATGCATCATTATTAATTTAAAAAGGTATCGATAAGAGAAATAAGTCCAAGGGTGGGATTGAAGGTAGCATACCCCGGGCTGTGGTTGGTGGGGTATGTTATAAATGACATGTCATATTAAGGTGTCAACTTGGATAATATGGAATTAAACATGGATTATAATGTGGAATGGCATGCCACCCTCTTCTTTTATTCATCAACTATTGGCTATTTATCTTGGATGAATTGACACCTTATCGAATCGTCCAACACTCGACCATCGTCCATCAGTTTTTGGGACTTCCCCTTTCTCGATTGAACACTTTGTTAAATTGACCAACCTAACCATTGGTCATTGACAACTTTCATTGGTGACTAATTTACTTCACCAATTCTGTCAGCACCCGACCATCAACCATCGATCGTCGATGATTTCTATTGGAGAGAAAAACACTTTTCCCATATGGTCGACTTGACCATCAACAATCATCGATTTCCTATGCACCAAAATCATGATGAATTTGGACCGTCGATCTTCCATCCCAAATGATATTAGTCGTTGAGTCACCAAAATTCACCCAAATCTATCGATGAGTCCCAGTCATCAATTTAATCTATTTTCCAAGCTCCAAAAGAAAATCCTGACCATCAATTGGCTCAAACTTCCAAACTGATGAAAATGAATCCATACCATCGATCTGTCTCATTTTCAAAATTGTTGAAATTGAATATTGGTCATTGATTTGATCCGCTTTAGAAACTACCGAAAATGAATCTCGATCATCGATCTTCTTCAAATTCAAAATGGCCAAAAATATATCATGTCCATCGATTCACTTCACCCTTGAAACGATTGAAACCTTATAAGTTTTTAAATTTATTAAAATTAATCTAGGTCATTGATCTCAAGAACAAACACGATCTTGGTCGTCGATTTAATGAACTCTGGCCAATTCTACAGTGACTATTTAAACTTTATTTTCGAACTGGCGGGTCCAATTTTAAATTTGCAACTCCACATATTGACATCCCACATCATCTCCTTGACTCCCGTGAGGCCTTTAACCTCGAAATTTACCCAAAAATTTGGATATCTCACTCTAATTCTTTGTTTTTCCACAAATCTACACAGATCAAAGTCCCCAACAATGCATTTTCCTAATTCACACTGATCCAGGTCCATACAGGTCAGGTGTTTGAACCATAAGATCTTATACCATTTTTTAATGTACCTAGCACCCTTGTTGAGTCCTGTCACTGTAGAAAATTCCTTATGCTACTAAAAATAAAACTAAAAATGCCCCATATGTATAGAAGAAAACCAAGGGGAAGTAGGCCAATAAAAACTACATTAAACAACATGTTGATTTATCCATGCATCTACAACATTTATGAATTTATGAATACGCAAAAACCCATCAAAACATATCACAACATTCATGTATCATTTACACAAAAAAAATCATATATAACACAATAAAAAAACTTATATGTTTATAAATGGAATTTAACTGGTTGAATACGAAGTATGAACCTCCCAACCATAAGCTTTGTTGTTCCAAATATAAAAATTAGACCACCCCTAAGTTGAGGCTATGATTCCACAAGGAGATCAGGCCCTCTGGCTATCCACTGTCTAAACACAATATCCCCAAACTTGTGCTACTCCTACAATAATTCCAATCCTCTAGTTATCCTCCCCACTATTTGCACCACCTAAGGATTGTCCCCCCTTCATTTCTCACAGTCCCTCACAATGTATCATTCATTTATCAAGGCTTCTAGTGCACTCGGTCGACCAGGGACTCTCATATACGGAATTTTAGGAATGTTCAAGTACTTAAGGAGTTCTCACAACATCCATTGCAAGGCTCTTGAGACATTTCCTAAAAAGGAAATCACACAACATGATTACAACTTGATTTGCAGGAACACATACCTCTTTCTCAACATAAAAAAATAAAAAACAATGGCTATCTTCATGTATACCATGGTTGATTTTGTTTCCTCTCTCCCCTTGCTTCCAAAAATATTCATGTAAACCTTATATCTATTTTGCATATGAATTTCCCTACTTCTCCCTTGATTTCCTAACTATCACTCTTCCCAAAAGATGATTGTAATTCAACCCATTCTATCTAATAACTATGGGATGTGACTACTCACACACACCCTCTTACATGAGTTAAATGATTGGCTTTGGGAGAATTCAACAAGAAATAGAAGTTTATACACAATTATAATAATTTCAAGAATGTGGGTTTTGATTAATACCCATGGATAATTCCCCCTCCATCCCCCCCTCTCATGTGGAATCATATCCCCCCATCATTCCTCATCCCTTTCATATCGCAACCAATGATTACTATTTTTATTAATTATTTCAATGCACATAATATAACATTCTACCTTTGGCAACATTAAACCTATTGGAAGATTGTTTATTGTCATTGATGTCAACCCTAGTCATGGGTTTTGGACCGCAAGATTGATAAAGGTATTTGGACATGAAGGACAACTCACGTGCATATACAACACCCATGAATGTATATTATACATCATGTTGTTTCCGATGATATGTCACACGTCACGTGGATCCTCATGGTTGAGGATAAATGAATTTTTGAAGATGACAAAGTGAATTGTACATGTAGGCCCTGAAGATAATTACAGAAAATAATTACAAAATAAGAAAGTGTGAGGTCAGCCCTAATGTTAAAAGGAAGCGACATAAATGGTATAAATAAACATCATTATACATTCATTTGATACAAGTAGAATTTAAGAGGGAAGAAGAAGTAAAAGAAGGCCATATTTCAAGGGAGGATGAAGTCTTTTGGTGATGTGTTCTAAGGTATGTTATTTTTAGGTCATCTTGCCATTTTTTCTATAAATTATTTTCTAGAATGATTCATATGGTGAAATATCTATGGTAGTGAGAAGACATATCAAGGTACCTCTGGTAAAAATTTCATCTCTTGATTCACTATAATTATGGAGATACACTCTGTGGAAGATAGGGTTTCTGACCAGTCCTAAAGCTAGTCAATAAACAGGTGTTCCGGGTAAAACCGTCATAACTTCTTCATACGGAATCCAAATGAAGTGGGACCACTTCCATTGGAAAGAGTACAGACTGTAGTTTCTTTTGTGTGAGTTTCTGAATCGGATGTTAAATATTGAGCGTGGGGCAGGCTGTACAATTTGGGTCTTTTGAACAGACCAAAATTGAATAAAGTCTACCATTCTTTCTATAACCTCCTTTTTGGGAGGATTCAAGGAGTGGAAATTGGAGGAGTTTTAGAGAATACATTGAGTAATATTATCTATAGGATCAGAGTACTCCAAGAATTGAAGAATTGCAGAAATTGAAGAAGTCTTAGGAAGCATTATCAGGTTCTATGTGATGATTGGTTGATGGTGATGATTTAATGTAAAGTTTTATTATCTCTCATATATTCTTGGGTGGAAGGAAGGGGCAAATATGGAGAGTTTAAATATATCTTGATATTGGAGGATTGTATCTTCCTCTTGGAGGTTTATCCCTCCCTTTACATTTGGAAGCTGTAGCTACCTTTGGAAGTCATTACTTCCCTTGAATAATAAACTATTGATTATTTCTCATATATTGTAAATGGTGTATTATGGTGTAATGGTGTAAATCTTATACTATTGTTCATTTCTCATTGGATATAGTTGAATGGTTTAAGTATAAGTTGAAAAAGGTTTTAAATTTTACTTGATATTGATTCACCCCCCTCTCAGTATCAACAATTGGTATCAGAGCAGGTTACCTTCAGTATAGTTTAACCACTGGAAGAAATATCCTATGCAGAAATGGAAGATAACATTCCAAATGAGATTCCACCATTTGATGGAAGCAAGTTTGAATACTATAAAAATAGAATGGAAACTTACTTGAAATCTCTTGGGGCAAATGTTTGGTTCTCAGTTGCTTCAGGATATAATGCTTTGAAGAAACCAAAGACTGCAGCTCAGAAGGAAGCAAAAAGGAACAACAAACTGGCAATAGATACCATCTTGGATGGATTGACAGATTTAGTGAAATCCAAGGTGGGATCATGTGCATCAGCAAAAGAGCTTTGGGACAAGCTACAAGACCTTTATGCAAGGGAAGAAGTAGAAGAAGAAGAAGAAGTTGAAGAAGTTTACAACATCTCAGATTTCAAAGAAGAAAATAGAGGTCAGTTCTTTTTCTTTAATTGTGAAGGAGTAGGAAATGTTGAATTTGAATGTCCTCATCCAAGGATTGAAAGAGATAACAATGAAGAAGAATAAAATCATAAAGTAGAAATGATTCAACAAGAAGATGAGAATCTTAAAAAATTGAAGCATGTTGAGATTGAAAATAGAAATATCAAAGACACACGTAGAAAACTAAGAAGTGAATTGGTTAGTTGTGAAAAGACAGTTGTAATCTTGAAGAAACAATTAGAAGACTTTTAGAAACTAAGAGAAGAAACCATTTCCTTGAAAACTCTACTCAAAGAAGAAAGAAGAATAGGAGAAGTAAGGAATGTCCAAATGTAGAAGAAAGAAGAAGATTGTGAGAAACTTGAACAAGAAGTTGTCTCATTGAGGAAGAGCTTAAGAAACTCTCAAGTGCCTAAAGACTTAACACATCTTGGATGCATGGGTGAAACTTCATACAAAGAAGATGAAAATACCAACAAGAAGGTTGAAGAAAGAGCTACATAGACAGTTGATGAGAAGTGGACCAAGATAACAGAAAGAATGAATGATTACAAAAGAGATGAATATCCAAGAAGACCTCCTACCTTCAAGAATCAAAGAATCTTCAATCAGTATGAAGGAAACTACAGAAGAATAGATCATGAACCCAGATGGACTACATCACAAAGAAGCCCACTTACTCCAAGGTATCCAAATTTCTTTCTTGGTCATTATTATACTTGCAAAAATTTTGGACATAAGGCAATTAATTGTAGAATCAATGAAAGGAAAAAATATGCAAGAAACATGAGTGGTGTAAACAGAAGATATGGAAATAATCGTGGATTTGTCAACATAAGTTATAATTCATTTTACCCGTTGATGGACAAAAATATTGTATTCTACAAATGCAATTATCTTGGTCACAAAGCATAAGATTGCAGATATATGAATGAAGATGTCCCTATGCCAACCACAGTATGGAGAAGGAAAGAGATTTCAAACAATGAAGATTGTCGAATAGCATTGACCGCTGAAGAATGTAAAGAAGAAGATGAATGGTACATAGACAATGGATGCTCTTCACACATGACCGGGGATCAAGACAAATTCATCAGCTTGAAGAAAAAGGGTGGCAATGTTGCATTTGGAGATGACTCATCTACCAAAATACTTGGAGAAGGTGTAGTAGATCTTGGAAGAGAAACTTTAAAATAAAATAATGTTCTATTGGCTAAAGACTTGAATCATAATCTACTCAGTGTTAGTAAAATGTGTGATCAAGGATACACTCTTATGTTTGATTCCCGAAAATGTAAAATCAGAGAAAATAACTCAAGAAGATTGGTTGCAACTGCAACAAGAAGACCAAACAACATATACATCCTAGACATGAAGAAGAGAGAGAAGACATAATCCACGCAAAAGGATTCTAAGGAAGAAAATGTCGCAAAGACGAAAAATAAGGATGAAGTATTATTGAGTGCTACATGTTCAGGGGGAGCAACCCCAAAGAAGAGAGTTACATTTTTCCATTAAAATCAGGGGGAGAAGCTCTAACATTTGCCATTAATGTCAAAGGGGGAGAGAAATTGGGATCATGATGATAGGGGGAGCATGATTTTTTCCATCAATGACAAAGGGGGAGATTGTTGGAAGATTGGTTATTGTCATTGATGTCAACCCTAGTCATGGGTTTTGGACCGCAAGATTGATAAAGGTATTTGGAAATGAAGGACAATGCACATGCATATACAACACCCATGAATGGATAGTATACATCATGTTGTTTTAGCTGGTATGTAGCAAGTCACGTGGATCCTCATGGTTGAGGAGAAATGAATTTTTGAAAATGACAAAGTGAATTGTACATGTAGGCCCTGAACATAATTACATAAAATAATTACAAAATAAAAAGGTGTCAGGTTGGCCCTAATGTTAAAAGGAAGTGACATAAATGGTATAAATAAACATCATTATACATTCATTTGATACAAGTCTAATTTCAAAGGGAAGAAGAAGTAAAAGAAGGCCGGATTTCCAGGGAGGATGAAGTATTTTGGTGATGTGTTCTAAGGTATGTTATTTTCAGGTCATCTTACCATTTTTTCTATAACCTTTTTTCTATAATGATTCATATGGTTAAATCGCTATGGTAGTGAGAAGACATATCAAGGTACATATGGTAAAAATTTCATCTCTTGATTCACTATAATTATGGAGATACACTCTGTGGAAGATAGGGTTTGTGACCAGTCCTGAAGTTAGTCATTAAACAGGTGTTCCGGGTAAAATAGTCATAACGTCTTCATACAAAATCCAAATGAAGTGGGACCACTTCCATTGGAAATATTATGGAATTTAGTTTCTTTTGTGCGAGTTTCAGAATCATATGTTAAATATTGAGCGTGGGGCATGCTGTACAAGTTGGGTCTTCGGAACAGACCATAATTGAATAAAGTCTACCATTATTTCTATAACCTCTTTTTGGGGAGGATTCAAGGAGTGAAAATTGGAGGAGTTTTAGAGAATACATTGAGTAATATTATCTATAGGATT
>ML778878.1:1492192-1550409 GCA_009831015.1 Picea engelmannii
TGATGATTTAATGTAAAGTTTTATTATCTCTCATATATTATTGGGTGGAAGGAAGGGGCAAGGATGGAGAGTTAAAATCTCTCTTGATATTGGAGGATTGTATCTTCCTCTTGGAGGTTTATCCCTCCCTTTACATTTGGAAGATGTAGCTACCTTTGGAGGTCATTACTTCCCTTGAACAATAAACTATTGATTATTTCTCATATATTTTGCATGGTGTATTATGGTGTATTGGTGTAACTCTTATACTATTGTTCATTGCTCATTGAATATAGTTGAATGGTTTAAGTATAAGTTGAAAAATATTTTAAATTGTACTTGATACTGATTCACCCCCCTCTCAGTATCAACAAAACCAATACATTCTCTTCTCCCCAACACATCGGATCACCAACCTAAATCACATTTATAAAATTACATTATAATTCATAGGGATAAAAATTGTGGATGTTACAGTATGAACAAATGGAATTTTTCCTATTTTTTGTTGGTGATACTATTATCTCAACAATGAAGGCATATTGAGATCATTATTGTTATCAAATACATTCGGGAATACTCTACTGATGTGTTTGTTATTTAATTTTTTTTGATTGCTTATCATTGGAATTGTTTCTATGTTCAATATTTGAAATACTTATTCTACTATGACCTTTGATGAATACATTGATTATTTTATAGAAGTTATATGCACTTGTTTGTGACCAGTTATGCCCAAATTAGTAGCAGTAGGCGGTCACACAAAAATAAATTGAGCAGGCTTTTCAAGGTCCTTCCTCAATGCAATAAGGATCAATGGGTTATTCAATGGGTGCTTGAGCAATATCAACTGAGTCAATGATGTCACCTGGCAATTTCATTGTTTTAGTACATTGTTGATGGATATGGACTATTTTTTCTATCAATAATGTTATCTCAAACTGTATTCATTTAATTATTTTTTCTCTTGATAGATAGGTTAGTAATAGTTAGATTAGTTATTTTACCTTTGTTTTATATTAGATTTAGAATTAATTAGAATTATTTGGAAGATTGTTCATTGTATTTCTGATTTTTCTTCTTTTAAGTCTTAGTGGAAAATAGACCGACATATTGGTTAGAAATGCTACCCCAAAGAAGAGTAGGTCTAATTGGGACCTTCCATCGAGCATTCTCTCTTACCTACTTTATAGGACATTTGGATCCATCAACAAAAATGATGCTAGAAGGAGGGCTAGATGACAAGATGGGCCTTTGGAGTCATTATTATTAATTATTTGTATTTATTAATGGCTCACTCCCATATCCCAATATGGATATGTTTTTCTAGTTATATACCTCTTAAAACTACTAGAAATATTTTTCATCTCTTGTCTCAGTTTAAATTTGATGGGGAGAGTGAAACATCTTCATTTGAACATATTTTTTCAATTCTAGAAAAACAATTCTAAAAATATCTCTCATGAAAGTGTCATTTTCATGTTTTTCATTCTCACTTTCACAGGTTGGGTCAAGAGATGGTGTGGGCCTTTACCGAGTACCTATATTCACACTTGGGAGAAGTTTGTTCATGAATTTTGGCTTGCTTTTGAGAATTGCAATTATGATGATTTTTGTGTAGAAATATCAGAGCTTAGAAAGAATAAGATGAATCTTTTGAAGAATTTGTTTTTTACATTTATGCATATTTTCTATATATTGTCTTTGAATGACATACCCTCTCTCAATGATTTGATTCTCCATATTATTTCTCTTAGTAATGAAATAGATTAGCTAGGGGCTCAAGAATATGAATAATGTATTCAAGATTCTTTACATGTTGATTTGGATTCACATTCACATTTTGAAAATACTAATGACTTGGTCAAACATCATATATATGGATATTTCTTTACTGTGGGGATAAATATTAGAGAGAACATGATTTTTTGGAAGAATCATATGTATCCTGCCACCACCATTCCCACATTCCTTCCTTATGATGAAAAGGAAACCTCTTAGGTAGTAAATTAAAGTTCATATTTTTTTGTAGCTAAGAAAGAGGAAGCTCTTTCTGTTGATAATGGGACACTTCAAGTCACACCGATGGTTCTATCAGGTTTTCATTATCCTATTTCATCTTTTCCATCACAGGAAATGGAGAAGGTATCTATAGAGAAAGATGTGAATATTGACCAGTCTATTAATGAAGAAAATATGGATACACATAACATGATACCTTTATCACCAATGGATAAAGTGGAATTAATGTATGTTGATCTAAGTTTTTATGTTTTTATAGTCTCTCCTAGTTTAACTGAGACAAATCAAGAATGTTTTCCTATTGTTGTTGGATCATTTATTGAATGTTCTTGTTCTAAAAATTCTAGTGATTTTCTCCTCTCTTCTAACCATGAGTATGTTTTGAAGGATATTTCATATTCTCATATTTTGCAGGGGTAAAAACAAATGTCGATCATTTGACTCAAGGAGAAGAAATCGACATACAAGGAATAACATTTTAATCACAACAATCCACTTTATGCTCACATAAATACAAGTGCACCTACTTCAAATATGGAAACAAATTTATTATGTGGAGAATATACATCCCCTTCTCACTCATGTCCCCGAGCCGATGATGCCACAATGTTTTATCCTCTCTTGTAGAATCTAAATAAATAGAAAAGTCGTAATTACCAATACATAAATACATTGTACCTACCTTTTCTCCTTTTTCTATTACCAATGATCCTTTAGTGACCTTCTACAAATTTCTTGTAAATGTAATTGCATATATTTCACTATCCAACTTCCTTATTTAAATTAGATTTCTTCTCAATTCAAGAATGTGATTCACCTATTTTAATAGTTATTGTATTCCATTATGTAATTGTATCTCAATCTTATCCTTTCCAACAATTTTACACGGTTTATCATCACCTAAATAAACCTTCCCAAAATCACCTCGAACATAATATTGAAAACATTTCATATGGGGTGTGGCATGAAATGAATCCATTGAGTCTACTACCCAAAAGATATAAATATTATCTAATTAAAGGATTAAAGCATATTTCAAAACATCGATTGTTACATTTGCTTCATGATTTTTCTCTTGTTTCTCCTATCCTTATTTTCCTTTCTAAGATGAACAATCTTTCTATAGGTGTCCTTTCTTCACACAAGTCCAGAAATCCATCCTCCCTCTAGATTTGAATATACCCTCATTATAATTCCCATAATTACATGGCTTCTTTCCTCGTTTCCTTTGTATTCCCCCATTCTCAATAGTCAAATAATTACCTGATGTCTCACCAAAAACATTATCAAACTTTAATAATGTTGTTGATAATATTTCCAAACTCATCAAGACAAACAATTAAGTCTTGTCTTCTTGATATTGGATCTTTTACATGAAGGGAATATGTCACTTCAAAAGGAGATTCTAGGGATTGATCCAAGATAGAGATCCCCCCTTCAATATGTGGGATCTCATCATCAAATTCATGATATGTATTTACATGGGTGAGTCTATCTAGATGATCAAGATGTTTCTCAAGAGTCTTTTCATGCTTGGTGGATTGAAGAAAAGATCAAATCTCTAGAGAGAATGAATTTTTTGTTTACCTTGTTACAAATATTATATGTCTTTGTGGTATTTGAGTATCCCGAGAAGAATAACTTTCAACTCCCTGCACCAAGTTTGTCTATTTGATCCTTATGAATTAAGGCATAACAAGTGGAATCGAAAAATATGAGATATCTTACCAAAGGAATACTCTCATACTACATTTAATAAGGAGTCTTCTTCCCAAGAGAATGAGTGTCACTCATGTTTCTCACATACACTGCACATTGAACTGCATGGGAAAAAAAATCAACTTCACATGCTTGAAAAATAGCATTGAACGTACCTTGTTCAAGAGTGTCATGTTCATTTTCTCTGCTACACCATTTTGCTAAGGATTGTATGAAACAATGGTTTGATTCTTGATCCCATGTTGGAAAATATAGATTTCAAATTGATTTCAGAAGTATTCCCCTCCATTATCGGTACCAAGAGTTTTAATAGAATATTGAGCTTCATTCTCAATCCATAGACAAAAAAATTTAAATGTTTCAAATGATTTAGATATTTGTTTCAATAAATAATCCCAACACATCCCAGTGTATTCATTAATAAAAGTCATGATATATTTATTACCAAAGGTCTATTGAACAGGTATGGGGCCACACAAATAAGAGTGGATCAACTCTATCTTTATACGTTCTCTAAAAGTGGAATCATGAAAAGGATACATGTTCCGTTTACCAAAGATACATGCCTCACATTTCTTCAAGCTTCTTGGAATGGTATGCAAGCCAATGACACCATTTTTATTCAACGCATGAAAACTATCATAATTAATGTTCCCAAATATAACATTCCATGAGAGACTAGATGACAATGTACCTTCATCATGGTGAGATGGGTATGTAAAGTTATTTCCCTGTGCAGATGTCCCTTTCATCTTCAATAGATTCTCATCCTCCCATCCTGTCATGACAACTATGTCATTAGAATACCTCTGTATTTCAACTTGTCAATCGAACATGTGAATAAAATGGCCCTGTTTTCGAATGTGCATAAGAGACAACAATTTTATCTACAACTCAGGAAGATAAAGATCATTATAAAAAAGAAAATCCGAGAATCCAAGCAATTTGAGCCTGATGGTGACAATTCCCATGGATTTGAGATTAGATCCATCTAAAAAGTTCGCTACATGATCTACATTGTCATTCTATTCTTCAAATAAGTCTCTCTAAAAATTCATGTGGAAATTATCACCAGTGTTAATAAATCGAGCATCTTTGTAAGATGAAAATTAAGTTTTGAAAAAATATTCATTTATGCCCATATGACAATGAGGAATAATAGATTGAGTGGATTCAAGAGCTTTACCTTTTTCTTCCTTTTGTTCTTGCTTGTCTTTGATCTTCTTGCATGGGATTGTACATGCCTTTTCTTCATGTCCATTATTTCCACAATGAACACAATGAAGACTAGGAGTGTGCCTACCTCCCCTACCTTTGAAAGTATTCTTTCCACATCCTCTCTTACTACCTTCTCCTCTAGAAGAATCATGTGATTTATGCACAATATATTCAACACTTTCTCCAAAATCTCCATCAATTGTTTCGAGGATCAAGCTAAATAGAAAAGGAATTATAACCTATAAATCAATATGTCCCATCTTCAATCCTTTCATTACATAGAAACAACTTTCATATCACTCACAAAGGAATACTTATGTAGGTTACACACTGTTCTCTTTTCCTTTTTTTATTTTTTTGAAATTGCATACATTCTAATTCCACACATGAGTAATGGGGGTTGGCGTGGCATCCCCTCATACCATGGTGGTCAACTTGTGGGATGCATAAATGTTTCATACGATCTCTAATTAACGGATGGTTTGCATTGTTGGAAAGGTATCAGAGTGTATAACATTGTCAAGAGGGTGGGAACAATTTATGGACTCCAAAACCCCAAAAAACATCGTTTAATTCCTCGAAATGGATCTGAAAGGTTCCAGACCTAAATTTTCCAAACTCGTACCTGCCACTAAAATGGCCTTACAAGATTAATCCCAAAATTGTTTCCACTTTGAAAGGATTGAGACAGATAAAAAACAATATAATGATCCAATCCATATCATAAATAGATCCAACCGCAATCTTCTAATGAAATTTATGAAATCGTATAATGGACATTCATCTACACTGTCTCCATTGTCCCAACATTCCTAGTGGTTCACTTGACCAATTTACAAAAAACAATGATAAATTATTTTCCATGATCACCTTTACTTCAATAAGTACTCACAGATCATGACACTAGATGGAGTATTTATTGAATCTCTAAATTGTAGGTTTTCTTCAAACTTCATTTTTTAGTTTTTGTAGGATTAAAAGCCTTCAAATATTTGAAGGAATTTAGAGACCCTGCCACAATTGGGGAACAGTAGAGGGAACATCAGTTTGGAAAAAATATATAAAGGAGAGAAAATAAATATTTAAAATATAATTAAATAAATAAGAAGTTTAAAAAAGATAAAACCAACAAATACAAATATATGATAATAAGCTCAATATAATATTTTAATTTAATTATTTTCTTCAACAACTCTTTTAGTGTCTATCTACCACAAGATCCCTCCTAAAAAGAATCCTCCACTTGTTATTTGATAAAAATATCCTACTTTAATAATGACTATTAGTGGAAATAACACTAGATTATTCTTTCCTTATCATGTGTTCTTTTGCCCATATCATTTCAGCATTCCCATTTTCCCATTAAGGAGGTAATATAATATACTTAATGTGATATTTGACTTAATGATCTTTGAAAATGATTGACTTAAGGTAGTGATGATCTATGGTTGATGGGATGGTGTAAGGGTGAAATTAAGGGTATGTAGAAGGTGGCTCGGTGGTATGTGTTTAATGAGATGGTGAGAGGGTGACATTAATGGTATTTGTAAGGTGTTTTGGTGGAGTGTAATTAATGGATATATTATAGGTAAAAAAAACCTATAACTAAAATCAAAGTTCAAAATATAATTAAAGAAACAGGAAGTTTAAGAAAGATAAGAAAAAAAAATACAAATATATGATAATAAAGTCAATTTAATTATTTTCTTCAACAAAATGAACAACACTTTTAGTGTCTATCTTTCATAAGATCCCTACTAAAGAGAATCCTCCACTTGGTACTTGATGAAGATATACTATTTTAATGATGAATATATGGTGGAAAAAATGGATAACGATATTACACACACAAAATCTTTGTATTTTATTATTGAATCAATCACATATTTATACAAGATGTTTTCCTCAAGAGAACAACAATTTCATGAGGAAATATCTCAACCAAAAACACATAAATAAGACATGATAGTTGGAGAATATATCTCACAACTAGCGAGATCTAGCAAACCCACACCAATCTTCAATAAGGCAAGAGTTAACTTTAATACTCTCCCTTAATGCTTACACCACAAAGAAAAATATTGAAAGCAAATACACATACAATATTTGTCTCATCTAGTCTCTATCACCACTTCTACCCACTCTTAAATATCATATGCTACACTCTTTCTCAACCATCAACTTCGAGCTACCACTTGAGCCATTTAAGATACAATTTCTTCTGACCATCGATGACGTATTTGTAGGACCGACAATTCTTTAAATACCCTAAATAATACTCTATATACTACATCATTATATTGACATACTTCCATTTTTTGAAGTACATGGTGTGTCATTTTATTCTCCATCTATATAGGAGTGTAGTCTAAATACTGAACGTATCCAACAAATAATCTTACAAATTGACCTATTACAACCTCACAAACACAAATTGTATCACCAGTAGCCATTGTTCTTGGGTTACCGAATACTCCAAGAACCACAAGCTCGTAACAGAGTGTAGAAATAACCAAATCAGTGAACATGTTCTTACATGGCATCCAAGTACGTCAAGAACTACCAACTTGAATTATGTTACCTGGCAGTTATATGATTGTTCTTCATTACAAACAAAATAATATAATACTAATTCATTAAGAAAATTTCTAAAAACTTGCTATTACTAAGCCACTCAAGAGAGAAACTCAAGCTTCCTTGGTACAACTCTTAAATTCAAACAAAATAAATAGAATTGATGCTAAATGATATAGATGCCCTTTTATTTATGTATTTATTTATTTATTTTTATCATTCTTGTGTGAAAAACAACGCCATATATGTCAAGGAGAAGAGTTGTCAAAATAAAAAAAAATTGCAGAGTATTGTAGAAAAGACACATAATCCATGAATTCAAATATTTCAGTATGGAAATTAAATTTCCATTATGTGAAATTGGTTGATCTGCAGTTTATGGTATCAGGAACTTCAAAAGTTGTTGCAAATGCAATAACCATGTTTACGTTAAAGTTGATTATGACTAGTTTACTTGAATCCAATAAGGATCTCCACCAACAAGGATATCCTTGTATTAAGCATGATCCTTCATTGGTACAAGTATGCGACAATAACTTCTCACAGGTGGTGCCTATTTTCTGGTAGCGATGGTTTCCTATCCATACACAACCACACACTCTACTCTCCTACACTAACCTATGTACATATGATTAAAAATGTGAAATTGGCATGATCACAACCCCCCTCATGAGAGAGAGTCATTCCCTCTCATGCGAGATTCATGGCTGATAGTAATATGATATCAAAATGGATAACTATATTACATACAAAAAATCTATGTATTTTATTATTGAATCAATCACATATTTATACAAGATGTTTTCCTCAAGAGAACAACAAATTTAGGAGGAAATATCTCAACCACAAGCATATAAATAGGATCTGATAGTTGGAGAAGGTATCTCACAACTAACTTGATCTAGAAAAACCAAACCAATCTCGAATATGTTAAGCATTAACTCTAACAAGAAGTACCATCAGATTACTCTTCCCTTATCATGTATTCTCTTCCCTAAATCATTTTGCACTCCCTGTTAAGGAGGTATGATAGTATACTAAATGTGATATTTGACTTAATGAACTTGAGTATGATTATATGTAAGGCATTGATAGATCTATGGTTAATGTGATGGTGAAAGGGTGACATTAAGGGTAGGGTTGTGATTTTTGTTTAATGCTATAGTGAAAGGGTTGTATTAAAGGGTAGTTATAAGGTTGTTTGGTGGTGTGTAATTATTCAAGATTTTTACACATTATTTTTGTCATCCCTATGATCATTAATGATGTAAACCTATATGTTCTCTTTAGAGGGATCAATGGCTTGAATTCCTGAAGAAAGAAGGGAGAAGAACTTTTCCTGAGAGAAGAATTTGTCTTTTCGTTTGTAAAAAACCCTATTAAGGAGGATCATCACACCCTATCCAGTTATAGGGGTGCAACGATACCATATCATTGCATGCTACACTATACCTAGCCTATGATGTCATCACACTCTTCTCTGTTCTAGGGGTGCGGTGATTTTCATGCGTGGGAAAAATGAGCATCTTCTCGATGAATCTAGAAGGAAAAGATTATATGGTGAGGTGGCCTCCACTTGGTTTGGATCTTACAAACTTTTCTAATTTAGTGGGATCATCCTAACCTCCTCACTTTATCCTCTTCAACTTATAAATAGAGAGGAGCTCTCATGGAGAAAGTTAGACTGGACTAAGTTTGAGTTTTTGGAGATTGGTATCTTGGTTAGATTCTCTTTGAGTTTTTCTTTGTCAAGATAGATTGTGAGAGACTTTCAGATCTATAGTATTAGAATTCTTGGAGAAAAAGTGTGTGGGAGGCGAGGGACAGTTGGAAGGGACCTTACGACATCAAGGCTTTGGTTGTAATCTTTCTTTCTATTATTTAATACATATGCACTTTTCTTTCCTATATGAATCTTATTTGTCCATATTGTATGATTCCTTGATCACATACATAGTTTCATATCAAGTAAGCTATGTTATTCTTGTCTTCGTTGGATTGCGTTCTTTTGTAGATATTTCTCCATAATCCTCGTGACGGAGCTTGGATTGCATTGGCGAAGTCGAATCTTCGATATTTAAAATGTATGTTCTAGATCCATTTCTCATTTGATAATTGACATATAAGGAAAGAGTAGTGTACTGTCTTGTTTTGTTCTAGTTTCGTAGTGAAGATAGGGAGATCAGTTTGTGTCCGCACTTACCGATTTGTCCGATAACAAAGATATTATTGGAAAAAAGAAACACTATAATGAAAGGAGTATATGCGACATTTTTTTTCCAAAATCATTTTTGAATGTGAAATAGATGTGAAATATGAGATAGCCACATTTATCCATTTTTAATGGGGAAGTCAAAACGTTTTATGTGTTTGACTCTTTTTTGACGATTATCAATGGGTAAGTGATTGTTGGAAACATCACAATTTTACACTCCTCAAATACTATTTCTGACGCATAAATAGCATTAGAAATAAGTATATTGAACCACCTAAATCTATCATTGCAATTATTTTTCTAAATTTTTAACCAATTTTTGAATGAAATCTGTGGAAAAACAAGATATAAACTTATAATGTTTAGACTAGGTAATTTTTTAGTTTATGAGAGATGTTTTTTTGTCAAAAATATTTTGGATGTGAAATAGATGTGAAATATGAGATAGCCACATTTATCCATTTTTAATGGGGTAGTCTAAACATTTTATGTGTTTGACTCGTTTTTGAAAATTATCGCTAGGTAAGTGATTGTTGGAAAAATCACAATTGTACACTCCTCAAATCTTATTTCTGACTCATAAATAGATTCATATTTCTGACAAACCCCAAGGCATCGAAAATAAGTATACTAAACCACCTAAATCTATCATTCCAATTATTTTTCTAAATTTCTAACCAATTTTTGAATGAAATCTGTGGGAAAACAAGATACAAACTTATAATGTTTAGACTACGTCATTTTTGTTAGTTATAACTCTAACATAAACAATATGTTATTGTACACTGCCAGTTGTTTTGTCCAGTTGTACGAGTTTGTTAGGATTTCTTGTTTTGTTTCTTTCTCTTCTTGATTTGCTTGAGCTTATTTAGCTCAACTCTTTTCCCTTAATGAAATGCGGTATGCTCATTCTTGTTTTCCAATTTCTTCTTCTCTATATTATCTTCTTTGTTTCTCATTTTCTCATGGTATCAGAGCTTCAGACGTAAGCCTCTTCACAGTTCCTTGAGAGTAGCTCGATCCTAAGAAGAACAAAGCAAAACTTACATTGTCTCTCCGACAAGAGCAAGGGACACAAGATTCTTCACAGATCTTGGAGAGCAGTTTGCAGTCCGCGGTATGCTCAAAATATCATTGGAGACAATAAGAGAGAGGAAGAAAAGCTACAGAAGGATGAAACATTTAAAGATTAGTGAGCATTTAAATAATTCATGAAATTTTTTTGCATTTAAATATTCTTGAAATTATTTCTTCAGGAGGAAGTTTGCAGAAAAAGAAAAGGAGAAGCTAAAGCAGCCGTAAGATTGGTCGTTGGAACTGTTCTAAGCCATTAATCAAGCTTAGAAAATACGAGGAGCGCACAGAAGAGGCAAATTTTTTTTTTAGCCATTAGATCTAGGTGAGGGCAAGATAAGTCATCATATCAAGCAAATATTAAGTCATGACTGTCAGATCTCATTGAAGAGAGATCGACGGTGGGGAGCCATTACAGAGATCAGGAAGGAAATTAAAGCATGAGCAAGTTGTGACTTTACAATTGCTCAGGATCGTTGATATTTCTAGATCAACAGATCAACAATGGATATTGATCCCACTACGAACGAGAACCTTCACATTGTAGAGTTCGGGAAGGAAATTAAAGAGTGAGTGAGTTGATTTTCCACAATCACTCATGGTCATTGATCTTCGAGATAAGTACCGAACGGTTAAGCTGAGGTCACAGATCTCGATCACATACAAAAAATTACTATCCATCGATCCAAGTAGGAGACACGTGTCTAATGATCCCCATATTCAGAGACCATCCATATTGAAGCAAGAAGTGTTGACTAAAGAAGCTCGGAAGTTCATCTAGACCATCCATCGACGAAGACATGTGGATGAAAGATCTTCCACTTCGCTAGTTCGAGGCTCGAAAAAAACATGGTGACATGTTTCCAGAACTTCCGAAGCCCCGAAGGTCGAAGTAAATCTCATTCATCCAAATCAAAAGGACACATGGAGGATGATCTCTCACTTTGAATATTCGTCACTCCAGATATTAGCGTGAGTTAGTAGATGAAAAATCCTGAAGGTCAGAGTTTTGAAGAAGATCTTGGTTGTTTGTTTGCAGAGGCCTAAGGATCGTTGGATCTACAACTCTATGGATAGTTCTCCACGTCGATACTTGCGAGTATTTTGATTGCGAGTGGTGAAAGATCTCCCAAGCCTAAACTTCAAAAGTAATTTTGAGTCGTAGATCTCGACGAAAATTGAGACCGTCAATATCTTCCCTTGTTCGAAGGTTCGTGAGTTTAGAGGATTGTGAGGTAAGAAATAAATATTGCTCGGAACCCTGAAGGTCCAAAGGCATGAATTCCCAAATAAATTGTGGACCATTGATCTCAAATCAACGAGGATCATTGATCTTTCCAGTAATTTACCCATTCGCCCATTCAACTATTCGAAGGAACTGAGACCTTCACGCGTCTTAATGCCCAAAGCCCGAAGGCCCGAAGTGCCTAGTTTTCATCTCCCGGTCACATGAGAAGATGAACATCAATTTTTTTTAGGCTCTCAAGTATACTCAGATAACATGATTCCACCATTAGAGGGGCTACAGTTTCTAATGAACATATATCAAAGATCTAACTTCATAGATCTCGTGCTCAAACAGTTAGATCCATCTAGATTGAAGCAAAAGAAGTGGTCTACCCCGTGTTTTTCATCTGGAAGTCACACACCAGATTTCATAGATCTAGTTTTATGCACAAGAAATAGATAAACATGAAAATCTCTAACAAATATTTTTTGTTCAATTTTTTTTCCAAGATGGCCACCTCTAGCAATTTAGGACCAACACAAGGACCGATTCTTCCTGAAAAGAAATATAAATTTTGGTCCATTAGAATGAGATCCTTCTTACAAGCACAAGAGTTCTGGGATCCAATGAATCTTGGCTACGTGCAACCAGATCCAGTAGACCTTGTTTCCATAAGAAATCAACAGAGAACTCCTCAGGAAACATAGAGGAAAAAAGAGAATAAGGCACAATTTTGGATTCAAAATTAAGTGGATGACTCGATTTTCTAGAAAATCACAGGCGTTGTTACTTCAAAACAAGCTTGGGACATCCTTAAATCATCTTACCAAGGAAAATTCAGGGTCAAAACAGTCATGCTGCAAACCTTGAGGACGCATTTTGAGACTTTAAAAGTGATAGAGTTTGAAAATGTTCATCAGTTTATGACCAGAGTCATGGGAATTGTTAACTAGATTAGATTGACTAGTGAAGATATCCTTGATCAAAGAATCGTTGAGAAATTCCTCAGAAATATTCCAAAGAAATTCGAAATGGTTGTTCAAATTTTTCAACAGAAGAGTTAATGGAATCTCTACTGACACATGAGACCAGACTACATCTCGAAGATGAGTCAATAGCCAAATCATTCAAGACTCAATTCTCCTTCAATAGAGGAAGAGGAAGAGGCATAGGAAGAGATCACTGAGGAAGAGGGAGAATTCCAAGTAACAATCACTCAAGTGAAGGTCTCAGACAACAAAACCAAAATTAGAATTTCTAGTGTCACAGACAACAGAACCAAAATTAGAATTTCCAGCCTCAAAGAGGCAGAGGGAGAAGATCAAATGAAAGATCAAACATACAATGCTATTACTACAAAAATTATGGGCACTATGGATCTAAATGCTAGAAGAATCAAGAAGATCATCTCTCAGGTAGAGCACATGTCTCAAATCATAAAGGAGAAACCTCAAATGATATGTTTCTATCATGTTGCGAGACTGAATAACAACACAAGGATCTCTGGTTGCTGGATAGTGGATGAAAAAATCAGACAAGTAACAAAGATTTACTTTCATGCATTGATTCTTCTATTTCATTTGATATTACACTTGGAAATGATTCCTTAGTCAAAGTTCAAGGAAAAGGGACTGTACCTGTTCTCACTAAACAAAATGTAAAGAAAGACATAAACAATGTTTATCACGTTCCATATTTGAAACATAATCTGTTAAGTGTAGGACAACTTATTGAACATGGCTACAAGGTACTTTTTGAAGGAGCCTCATGTAGGATATATGAAAAAAACATCAATAGACAATTGATTTTTGTAATCCACATGACTAGGAATAGAATGTTTCCACTGACCCTTAGAACTACAAATATGATCCAATCATATGCACATATTTTATCCACCCCCAATGAAAATATGGTTTGGAATGAAATATTTGGACAACTACCCTTGTAGAGTCTAAGTCTTCTACATAAGCACTCCATGGTCAAATGTCTACCTATCTTTCAAGAGAAAAATCCCCCATGTGAGTATTGCATTCTTGGAAAACATAAGAGAAATAGTTTTCCCCAGTCCTCCACTCAAGCCAAACGACACCTAGAGTTGGTTCACACTGACCTTTGTGGACCAATGCAAACAAATTCAATAGGTGGTAGATTTTATTTCCTAACATTTATTGATGAATTTAACAGGAAACTATGGATCTATTTTCTCATACACAAGTTTGAAACTTTTGCAAAGTTCAAAGAATTCAAGGTTGAAGATGGAAAACAGAGTGGGAAATATGTGAAGACTCTCGGGTCAGATGGAGGAGTAGAATAAAGCTCCAAATAATTTGAAAATTTATGAAAATCACAAGGCATCATTATGCAAACTACATCCATGTATACTCCCCAATAAAATGGAGTGGTTGAAAGGAAAAATGAGACAATAATAAACATGGAAAGAAACCTTCCCAGAGAAAAATGTCTGTCAACTCTATTTTGGGATGGAGCAGTAACATGCTCAGTTTATCTCTTGAATAGATATCTAACCACCAGTCTGAAAATGAAGTTCCCTCAAGAAGCATGGAGTGGGACAAAGCTAAATGTTTCTCATCTTAGGACATTTGGATGCATAACATCCGCTGACATACCTTCTGAATTGAGGAAGAAACTTGATGACATAAGTGAGAAATGCATTTTTTTTGGCTACAACAAGACATCCAAAGCCTATAAAGTCTTCAATCCGATTTCAAAGAAACTAATTCTCAGCAGATATGTCAAATTTCTTGAAAATCAATTCTGGAGTGAGTCTGAAAATCGTCCTATGGATAGTCAAAATCCATTGCTTCCACTTCATGAAAACAAAGAAAAATTAAGACAACAAACACATCAACCCACCCTTCCAATATTGCAGGTACAAGAACAACATGAAAGTTCTCAGGAAAGCTCTTCTTCAAGCATAATTTCATCCTCAGAACTTTGAAATCTGAGAACTCGAAGCTTGAGAGAGATCCATCAGCACTTGAATGATATTGATCAACACAATCTTTTTGCATTAATGTCATGTCAACCTAGATCTTTTAAAGAGGTAGCTAAAGAGACACATTGGGTTCAAGCCATGAACCAAGATATTGACTCCATTGAGAAGAACAAGACATGGGATCTTGTTGATCTTCCTAGACACAAGAAAAGTATTGGTGTCGAATGAGTTTATGAAACTAAACTCAATGGAAAGGGGCATATTGAAAAACACAAGGCAAGACTTGTTTCCAAATGATCCTCACAACAACTAGGAATTGATTATGGTGAAAAGATTTCTCCACTAGAAAGGTTGGACACTGTAAGGACTCTCTTAGCCATAGAAACTCAACACAAATGGAAAGTATACCAGATAGATGTCAAGCCATCTTTCCTAAATGGTGTCTTAGAAGAAGAGGTCTATGTGGATCAGCCACCTGGATTTGAAGTCAAAGAGTAGTCAACCAAAGTGTATTGGTTGAATAAAGCCTTGTATGGCTTAAAGCAAGCTCCAAGAGCTTGGTACAACAGAATTGACACTTACCTGATGAAGAGTGGTTTTAGCAGAAGACAAAATGAGCCAACTTTATACACCAAAACATATCAACAAGGTAAAATTTTGATTGTATGTTTATATGTTGATGACATGATATATGTTGATTATATGTTTATATGTCAATCCTATTTTTACAACTAATAACCAACATACAACATAGATTTTAAAGTAAAATATTTCTTTAAAATAATATTTATTACCACTTTTTATTAAATTCTAAATTAAACCAAACTATAACACTAATAATAATATTATTAATATTACCTCTAATGCAATTAAAATCATACATTAAATTAACCTAAAAAACTAGCATATAACATTAATATAATATTAATAATAATTAAATTATAAAATTAAAATCAACTTGTTTTTAACAATTTAATATGAAAATTCTGTAGTTGTTGGCCCTTGAAGAATACTTGGTCATATTTGATCACTTTTGGGACTGTGACAACTTGCCAAGGAAGGAGAAAAATGTAAAGAGGAAAGTAAGGAACCAAGACCTATTTTTGGGTCCATTTTAGGGTTTTGGGTTGATTTAATGGGAAAGGGATGCCGTCCCATGGGTTTACCCTTGCTTAGGCCCATTTGGTAATCTATAAATAGGCAATGCAAATAGAGGAGAATGGTAGTAATGTAGACATCTATGTGATGTATAATTGAAAGCTTAGTGCTAGTAACTATATCTGTGTGATCGGATGTATCTTAGAGTGCTCTGTGCATAGACCAGAAAGCTAGGTGGAAGTTGTTGTAGTCTTGTGTTGAAGAGAAAGGAGGAAGGATCTAGTTAGCTGCGTAGATCTTCTATCCTGTGCAAAGTAAGGGCCATTGAAGCTCTGTGTTGTAACTGCTTGACTGAGATAATATAAAGAAGACTTTGTGGATGTAGCCCCAAGGTGGGGGTGAACCACGGTAACTATGTGTATAGTTATTTGTGCTTTGATCTAATGTGTTTATCTCTTTCTTGGGTAAGTGCTTGATGTGATTAAGTAGATCTAGTTATGCTCTGTGTTGATGATATATGAATGAACATTATATCTAATATATAAGATGCTTAGTTCTTTATCTGTTGAATCTAACCTATATTTCTATGGCTAAGTATTGAATCATCTTTAGTATAAGTATTCACTAAGATGATTTGCGCTTCCTGCGAAGTGTATTAATGAATGCATGTTAAGGAATAACTGATGCTAAGTGCATTGTAAGCAAGCTAATCATAGATGTGTGTCGTAGCTAAGGTTGCAGACACCTGAGTCTTACAACCACCCCTGCATGTACCTCATGTTAGACTTCATCTGCTTCACAGGTGTTGCCGAAAGGTCTGGTAGTTAGGGTTTTTTTGGTGTGCTCTTGAACGTTGAACCCTGGGTCTACCCCTATGCCAACAAATGGTTTCATTGCTGAGACCTAAAATTGTGATTGCTAGGAACTGAAGAAGAAGAAGATTTGTGCAAAATAAGCTTTGTTCATAGATCTGTTTCCCTAGTGCACAGTGTTTTGTTTGACCTGTGAAGCTTTGTGTCAAGAAAGAGAGGTCGGATCTAAAGAAAAGAGGTCATATCTGAATAAAAGAGGTAAGATCTGAAGAAAATAAGTCAGATCTGCGAAGAAAGAGGTCAAGTCTACAAGAAAAAGGTAAGATTTGTAAGATCTATGCTTTGATAAAGGTAAGAATAGTCAAAAGTTTTTAGATTTGGAAGCTTTGTGCTCTGTAGAAGTAAGATAAGTGAATTTGTTTTGTTTCTAAAGTATGGATCTAGGTATGTTCAATAGATTATGTCCTAGCTTTAAAACTAGGGCATTAATAGATGAAAGAAAGTTTGATATGCATAAATCTGATAAGTATAGTGATAGATATGTTATACCTATGCATCGAAGGAATGTCTGGACTAACAAGTGGATGCAGGATCCTAAAAAGAGTTTTTTGCAGGCTAGCCACCATGATCCTGATGCATAGTATAGAAGGAGTTGGGGAACATCTAAATGAAAGAGAGGATTAACCCTCTGTTATACTTGCAGAAGACCGGGACATCTAGCTAAGGAATTCCCTGGGAGAAGACCTAGTTGCCTCTATTGTAAGGCTATGGACCATGAAGTATTGGATTGTCGTAGAATGATTTCTAGGCTTGAGAAGTTGAATATGGAGCAAGCAAACCCTGAAGGAGATCAAGGGACCATGATTATAGTAGAAACCCAGAAAGAATCAGAAAAGATATTGCTACAGATGAAGGATACCTTGAATGACCACCGACATGTTAGGCTATCATACATCTTCAAAGAAAAGGAGGAAATCGAAGAAAGAATAGGGGACTTTGACATTGACTGTACTCTTGATGAAGAAACACAAGTGAACATTATGCCTGAAAGAACTTGGGAAGCTATAGGAAATCTTGCCATGATTCCTTCCCTTGGAGGAACAAGTTTCTTCAGAGGACAGCTAGTAAACCAATGTGAAAGGCTCGCCCGGATACCTATGACTGTCAATGGAAATTCGACAAAGGAAGACTTTGAGATCATTAAATTTGTTGAAGATAATGCCCCATTTACCATGCTCATAGGAAAAACTTGGATTGATAGAGAACAAGCTAGACGAAAAGAGGAAGAAAAATTTTTGGAATAAAAGAAGCAAGCGTTAAAAGACTTTATGACCAGAACGATCACACACTTTATTGAAGAATAGAAGATCATATCGCAGATATTTAATATTAGCAACTCCAATGTCGAAGCTAAGAGAAAACTGGAGGATCCACAGAAGATTGAGTTACCTATTTTTGATACAAAAGAAGTATTATCAAGGAACCCTAGGAAAGACTTTCAACAACGCAAAGTGCCTAAGACCACAGAAGATAAATGTCTGAATGGTAAAAGCATTACTGAGATGAATCTCACTGGGAAGAAGGCTAGGAAGTTAAGAAAGATAAGGGCTAATACTATAAGATTACAAGAGGTTCTAGAGGACACTTCACAGAAAGAAGAATTGCAAAATTGGAGCTTAGCCAAGATATCAGAACAACAACATGGAGCAATTCTCCATGACGAAGCAATATATCCGTTGGAACAGATATACCCATTCAACTGTCGCTTTGAACGGATCAAAAAGCAGTTATGGGTTACCACTAGACCGTTGGATAGCACCAGAACAGATAGAACGGAGTTAATGAAGGCCCCATGTCCATTGCAAGCAGAATTTTGCTAAGATTGCCTACTTAACCCATCACGCCATGCACCGAGAATACTTTCTGCTAACTGAGAATTTGAGCACCGACCTTAATATTTACTTACCCTGAGATCATTGCCTTACTATTCACTATAGTCTTTGAATTCCTTTTAGCACCCGATCTAGTTGACCCAAGTTTGTATGTCAGACGAGCTCAGCGCTACTGAGAAAATTGTTGAAGAATTTCTAATTGATTTAATGACTGAGAGAGTCATGTCAGAATGCGAAATATCTATAGGTGTACATGCATCATCCTTGGGCACACTACCAGCTTCCCCCTCCACTGCTCGAGAAGGACCATCCCGACCGCCTTCAGAAAGGCAATCTAAGCTCGAAAATGACTTCACTAATATAAAGATGATCCCAAGAATCTTTCCTAAATATATCCCACCACTAAGAAGAACAGTGAATTGGGACACTGTACCTAGAGACTTCGACTATGTTGTAGTCACAAAGTACCTCCCGAAAGGGGTGCGCACAGTTCATGCTGACCAGGAGAAGCTCACCACGCTGAAATTTAGTGATTTTAACCTTGGAGATCACAAGGTTTACAGTATTCTAGCCCCGCACAAGTACTTGACTATTACAAAAGGAAAGAACCCGAAGATTGTATAGCTACAATGGACCAATAACCTTGCGCAGTGAAACCTCCTCAACGTAATGAAGATTCCACATTTCAGGAGGCATTAGGAAGTAAATGCATGCATTAGACTGTTGTTGTCCTTCTACCATGGAGGATACCTATGGTTGGACCTCCACATCACTATGGATTTGATTTTGATCAATTGGATCACTAGGCTAAGCATGCAGAGCCCTGACCCACAGGACTTTTACCCTGGAAAGACCGCAGATCATGCTCTTCCTCAATGAATAAAAGACACATATGGTGATCTAGAGAAACACACGCGAGGTTACAAGGTAGCCTCCATTGAGAATTCAACAGTGCGCTTTGGTTACTAGATGATCGCAGGGAAGTTAGTCTAAAAAAAAAAACCTACACAGGTGACCGAATTTGTAGTTGACCTCGCAGGGAAGTGAGTAGAGGGACTACAAATGAACTGGGAAAAATACCTTATAAATAAACTAGAGCTTGACTGTAGACAAGGGAAGGACCAAGGGTGATGTAGGAGCATCGGCAACACTTCAAGCGAGCCAGCGCGGAAGCAATCGGACAGTTGGACAAGCGCCAACACACATTTTGAAATTGCCTTGAAGTGGTTGCGCCATCTTAAATGAGCCATTAAGATGGGACGCACTTGTATTACGTAAATGAACCTTGAGCGGATTGTTATCGTCCTTAGTAGGTAGACGACATTTAAGATAGTTAATGTAAAGTAGATACAATTTAATTCTAGATTAGACAGCTTTAGAGCGCAAGAGGGAAACGAGATATAGACACCCTCATTGTGCATTGGTATTATTAGTCAAATCAGAGGAAGAAGAGCAAGAGCATGCAGAGAGCTGTGTAGGAACACCCATGTATAGATATTTGAAT
Organism: Picea engelmannii; assembly: GCA_009831015.1. NCBI lineage: Eukaryota > Viridiplantae > Streptophyta > Pinopsida > Pinales > Pinaceae > Picea > Picea engelmannii. The sequence goes on from ML778878.1 coordinate 1,512,484, forward strand.
TAATAGAAGAAAGCTTTGATTCAAATTCATGGTTTTGTGTCTGTTCTCTGTGTATTGATGCTAATGATATGCTCATGAATGTTTGCTTCCTGTTATGCATTTGCTTTATATGATGTGTATATGATTTCATGCTTGAATTGAAGTCTGAGAGGAAGAAGGAATGAGTTTCAATTGTTTCTCTGTTTGAGCCAGAGAATTCCTGCAAGGAGTGCAGTTGAAGTGTCCGTAAGGAGTGCATTGACAAAGGGTTCAGGTAGAGATAGCTTTTGTTCTCATTCATCCAAAAGGCGCAGTTGGGCACAGGAGCCATGCAAGGAGTGCGCAGGCCGAGTGAAGTTCAGGGTTGTGAACCTGAGCAAAAATTGAGGGACTGCTGCTTCAGGTGTGCGCAGAGTCGAAAGGATTTAAACACTTAGATGTGTTTGAAGGTTGCTGCAAGGAGTGCGAGCAAGGGGTTTTCCTAAGAAGATGCAGATTCGTGCAAAGCTCAGGAAGGATAAGGCCTTCAAATTTGTCGAAGGACAGCGTAGGGAAGTTGTGCCTTGAGGGTTGGCAAGAAGCATCACAAGTTTGCACGCAGGTGGACGAATTTTGTGGAACAACACTTGGTCAATTCACAGATTTCACAAGGGAGGAATGGACGGTCGGTATTCTCCGAGGAGAATTCACGAACTTCTGAGAAATGTTGGATCTCGAGAAGGTGCAGGGGAGATACTGCAGGTATTCCCAAAAGGTTTAAATCTCAGGAGGGCATAGTCATTGATCCGAGTCACAAGGGCCGTAGGATCTACATGCGGAATTGTGTATCAGGGTTTCGTGGGTGGAATTCCCATGCACATAGCAACAAGAATCGCGAAATTGTGAAACGCGATATCCTGACAGCTAAAAGAGTAGTGTGGGACCACAAGAGTCAGAGGAGTGGACAGGTGGCACGAATTTCAAAATTTCGCAAGGTGAAGCCTCGAAACATTGACATCACGATTCGCGATCTTGTAAGGTCCGAAATCCCGATTAGATGACGTGACCGTTGAAAAGCCGACTCACGAGCGCATTGGAGTTTCGGCGTATCAGGGTTCGAGAGTCGGAGAAACAAAGTGTTAGACATCACGAGTGGCGAAATAGTGATAGGAAAACTCCGATAGGCGGAGCTCAGCATTGACTATTGTCGAGGTTTGGGGTTTGGAGAATCCAACGCTCGACCATTTACCTCGTGATAGCACGAAGTCCGATTCCCTGATTGTAATGAGGGGATCATGCGGGAGTTCTGTGGGTGCAGATTTCCCGATAGGGAAATAGAAGAACCTTGGTGTTCTTCGGGACGTGGTAAAAGAGAAGATCCTATGAGCGGGCGTGTCTGTGGGTGCATGCTGCGTCAGTTTGGTATCAGAGCTCAAAAATATTCTTTTCTTTCTGTAGCAGAAAAGAGAATTCACCATGCCACCAAGAAGAGATAGACAATCACCGGATCCAGAGGATAGAGAAATGGCGAGACGAAGAGGCAAGTAGGTAACAGACCCAGTCATGGAGAGACAAATGCATGATCTACGAGCTAGACTCGAAGACATGGAGACAACGCAAAGAAGCACAACCAATGTAGGGGATCTGAGTGATTCCAAGAGTGAAGTCGAGGCTGAACAAGAAGAAGAAGTTGCAGCCGAAGATGCAGCCAATGAATGCTTGCTTAGAGCTATTGCCAAGATGGGTGCAAGAGCAAAGATGGACATTCCAGTTTATGAGGGAATCTTCGATGCAGAGGAGCTTCTAGACTGGATTAGATCTCTAGACACATACTTTGACTATGAAGATGTCGAAGAGGACAAGAAGGTCAAGCATGTTGTCACACACTTGAAGGGACATGCAGCATTGTGGTGGGATGAACTGCAAGTTGATAGACGCTGCAAGGCCAAGCAGAAGATCAAGAGCTGCGATAGAATGATCGCGAAGATGAAAGTGAAATTCATCCCCATGGATTATCAAATTACTTTGTTCAAGAGGATGCATAACCTGAGACAGAAGCTGATGACAGTAAGGGAATACACTGAGGAATTCTATAAACTGAACATCAGGGAAGGACATTGGGAGAGCGATGATGAGAAAGTTGCCAGATATATGAATGTCCTGAGATATGATATCCAAGATGAGATGAGCATGGTAACCATCCGAACGGTGGAAGATGCTTATCAGATGGATCTGAAAGCAGAAGAGAAGCTGAGCCGAAAGAAGAGTCAGAGGGGTCGAGGCAGGAGTTAGCCCAGAGGCAAATCAGTTACCCAGGATAAGTACCAGAAGCCCAAGGACGACTAGAAGAAACCTCAAACTCGTACAGAGAGAGGTGGGACCTCATAGTGAGGGCAGCAATATGTTGAACAGAGAGGGCAGCATAATGAGCAGAGGGGAGATTATGCTGACAACAACACTTTTCCTCGCACTAGAGGTAGAGGAAGAGGAAGAGGTGGAGTAATCACATGCTTCACATGTGGAAAGAATGGGCACAAGTCTTACGAGTTTCCAGATAAAAAGAAAGAGACTGGAGAAGCTCACATCGCCAAAGCACAGAGGCGGGATGTTGAAGCAGAAGATGCTGAAGGCGGAAGATCGCTCATGATGCGAAAAGTCCTTTTGACACCCGAGAAAGAGGTGGAGAGTTTAGTCCAAAGGACCAGACTTTTTCAGGACTGCTTGCAAGACCAAAGACAGGGTATGCAAGGTCATAGTAGATAGTGGTAGCATGGATAATCTCATATCTACAGAGATGGTAGAGAAGCTAGAGCTGGAGACGACTGATCATCCAAGACCATATAGAGTTTTGTGGCTACAAAAAGGACACCAGGTAACTGTCACTAAACAATGCTTGGTTGAATTCAAGATAGGAGGATATAATGATAAGATCTTATGTGATGTCATTCCTATGGATGTTTGTCATCTATTTCTGGGTAGACCATGGAAATATGACATAAATGTGATTCATGATGGGCAAATGAACACATACACCTTAGAGAAGAATGGGAGGACACACATGTTGCTTCCAATTAAGGATAAGGAGGTGAAGACAGAAGTAAGCAACACAGTACTTCTCATGAGTGGGAAGGAACTTCTTACGGAGGTTAAGAGGAAGGAAGATCCACAGTTCTTTGTGGTCAGAAAATCGAAGATTGTTCTGACTAGCATAAGAGTGGATGATTTACCAGCTGAGGTTCAGGAACTGCTGGAAGAGTTCGCTGACATTGTAGTGGACGAATTACCTCGTTCATTGCCACTGATCAGAAGTGTGATTCACCATATTGATCTCATACCAGGAGCCAGTTTTCCAAACAAAGCCGTGTACAGATTGTTGCCGCAAGAGAATGAAGAAGTTAAGAGGCAAGTCTAGGATTTGTTGGATAAAGTATCAGTCAGGGAAAGCTTGAGTCCATGTGTTGTTCCAACAGTACTCAGTCTGAAGAAAGATGGAGGTTGGAGAATGTGTACTGATTCAAGAGAAATTAACAAGATAACCATCAGGTACAGATTTCCATTTCCGAGGATGGATGATCTGATGGATTTCTTGAGTGGAGAGAAGTATTTTTCAAAGATTGATTTGAAAAGAGGTTATCACTAAATCCGCATGAGAGAAGGTGACGAGTGGAAGACAGCATTCAAGACTAACAAGGGGTTGTATGAATGGCTTGTTATGTCATTTGGCTTAACAAATGCACCGAGTACCTTTATGAGGTTGATGAACGAAGCCCTGAAGGAGTTCATCAGGAAATTCATCATTGTGTATTTAGATGACATACTGGTTTACAGTAAATCAGTAGTAGAGCACTTGAAGCATTTGGCTACAGTGATGCAGAGACTACAGCAGGAGAAGTTGTTGATAAATATGAATAAGTCCTCATTCATGAAGACAGAGCTCATTTACTTGGGGTTTGTTATTTCTGCAAATGAGTTGAGGATGGATCCAGAAAAGGTGGAGGTAATAAAAAATTGGCCATCACCGAGGAATGTATTTGAGGTGAGAAGTTTTCACGGATTGGCTAGTTTCTACTGAAAGTTCATCAGAAATTTCAGTGGAATTAGCGTAGAGATGATGGATACAGTGAAGAAGTGGCATAAGTCTTTTCATTGGATAGAAGAGGATGAGAAGAGTTTCAACCTGTTGAAGAGGAAGATCACAGAACGACTAGTTTTGGTGTTGCCGGATTTCCAGAAAACATTTCAAGTGAAATGTGATGCAAGCGGATTTGCAATAGGGGTAGTCTTGAGTCAAGAAGATAGGCCGATGGGATATTTCAATGAGAAGCTGAATGAGGAGAAATTGAAGTACTCCACTTATGATAAGGAGTTTTATGCTATCATACAGGCATTGAAGAAATGGAGGCATTACTTGATCCCGAGAGAATTTGTTTTGTACAGTGACAATCATGCACTGCAGTTTGTGACTCAACAGGAAAATTTGAATCAGAAACATGCCAAATGGGTTGAGTATATGTAGAATTTCACATTTGTGATTAAGCACATTTCTGGTACTGCTAACAAAGTTGTTGATGATTTGATCAGGAAGTGTTTGCTGTTGCAGGAGTTCAGAGTCAAAACATTGGGTTTTGATGATCTTAGGGACATGTACGCAGATGATCCAGATTTTCAGGAGGCGTATGAAGTAGCTGAGAATCCATTTCTCAGAGATAGAAGCCAATGGGACAAATACATGATCCAGGAAGGATTGTTGTTTAATGGAAATCAACTGTGTATTCTGAAATGCTCCATGAGGGAGAATTTGCTGAAGGAGAAACACAGTGGAGGATTGGCAGGACATTTTGGTCATGACAAAACGTTCGCAAAGCTGGATGAGTCATATTTTTGTCCAGGAATGCGAGAAGATGTCTACAGATTCGTTGACAGATGTAGAATTTGCCAGCATTCGAAGGGAAGAAAGAAGAATGCAAGATTCTATCAACCATTGCCCATACCAGAGAGGTCGTGGGATGTAATTAGCATGGATTTTGTATTGGGGTTGCCAAGAACACAAAGAGGTGTTGATTCAATCTTTGTAGTGGTGGATAGATTTTCCAAAATGGCACACTTCATTCCATGTCAAAAGACCAGTGACGCAACTCACATCGCGAACCTATTTTTCAAAGAAGTCATTCGACTTCATGGGTTGTCGAGAAGTATAGTTTCAGATCGGGATACAAAATTCATAGGGAATTTTTGGAGGACCTTATGGAAGAAGCTGGGAACTAACTTGGCATTTAGTTCAGCTTATCATCCATAGACGGATGGACAAACAAAAGTAGTGAACAAAAGTCTGGGAGACTTGCTGAGGAGCTTGGTGACAGAACACCATAGCCAGTGGGACAACATATTGCCATAGGCAGAATTTGCATACAATGACTCAGTGAATCAGAGCACAGGCCAGAGTCCATTTCAGGTTGTATATGGCATGTATCCAAGAGGAATTTCTAAACTGAGGGATTCAGAACAAATTGCGACTAGGAGAGTTAGTGCAGAAGAATTCGCAGAGGCGATGAAAGAACTTCACAGCCAGGTGAAGCAACGATTGCAGAAATCAAGTCAGGAGTAAAAGCGCAGGGAAGATCAGCATAGAAGACAATTTCAATTTTAGTTTGGTGATCTGGTTCTGGCACATTTGAGGAAGGAAAGGTTCCCGAGAGGAACATATAATAAGTTGAAGATGAAGAAAATCGGGCCATGTAGGGTCTTGAAGAAATTTGGGGCGAATGCTTATGAGATTGAATTACCCGATGGGATCGGAATTTCTCTGATATTCAATATCTCAGATTTGTACCCATATAGAGATGGGGAAGCGGGGACTGGAACTGAGTAGCTAGTGATCGAGTGGATGAAGCAGATTCCAGTGGCAGAAAAGCCACAGATGGAATGCATACTGGACAAAAGAATTTGCAAGAAGATCAGGAGGAAGGAATACTTTAAGTATCTGGTCAAGTGGAAGAATCATCCAGTTGAAGATGCCAGTAGGGAGACTGAAGCAGAGATACAGGAGCATGGACAGACCATGCAAGAGCTCATGGATAGGATCCCATGAAAGTTTTCAAGCGAGGGACTATGATGCAGGAGCATCGCCAACACATCAAGCGAGCCAACGCGGAAGCAATCGGACAGCTGGACAAGTACCAACACACATTTTGAAATTTCCTTGAAGTGGTTGCGCAATCTTAAATGAGCCATTAAGATGGGATGCACTTGTATTATGTAAACGGACCTTCAGCGGATTGCTCTCGTCCTTAGTAGGTAGACGACATTTAAGATAGTTAATGTAAAGTAGATAGAATTTAATTCTAGATTAGACATCTTTAGAGCGCAAGAGGGAAATGAGATATAGACACCCTCATTGTGCATTGGCATTATTAGTGAAATCAGAGGAAGAAGAGCAAGAGCATGCAGAGAGTTGTATAGGAACACCCATGTATAGATATTTGAATTAATAGAAGAAAGATTTTATTCAAATTCATGGTTTTGTGTCTGTTCTCTGTGTATTGATGCTAATGATATGCTCATGAATGTTTGCTTCCTGTTATGCATTTTCTTTATATGATGTGTATATGATTTCATGCTTGAATTGAAGTCTGAGAGGAAGAAGGAATGAGTTTCAATTGTTTCTCTATTTGATCCAGAGAATTCCTGCAAGGAGTGCAGTTGAAGTGTCCGCAAGGAGTGTGTTGACAAAGGGTTCAGGCAGAGATAACTTTTGTTCTCATTCATCCAAAAGGTGCAGTTGGGCATAGGAGCCATGCAAGGAGTGCCCAGGCTGAGTGAAGTTCAGGGTTGTGAACCTGAGTGAAAATTGAGGGACTGTTGCTATAGGTGTGTGCAAAGTCGAAAGGATTCAAACACTTAGACGTGTTTGAAGGTTGCCGCAAGGAGTGTGAGCAAGGGGTTTTCCTAAGAAGACGCAGAGTCGTGCAAAGCTCAGGAAGGATAAGGCCTTCGAATTTGTCGGAGGACAGGGTAGGGAAGTTGTGCCTTGAGGGTTGGCGAGAAGCATCACAAGTTTGCACGGAGGTGGACGAATTATGTGGAACAACACTTGGTCAATTTGCAGATTTCGCAAGGGAGGAACAGACGATCAGTATTCTCCGAGGAGAATTCGCGAACTTCCGAGAAACGTTGGATCTCGAGAAGGTGCAGGGGAGATACTGCAGGTATTCTCGAGAGGTTTAAAGATCAGGAGGGCATAGTCATTGATCCGAGTCACAAGGGCCGTAGGATCTACATGTGGAATCGTGTATCAGGGTTTCGTGGGTGGAAGTCTCGTGCACATAGCAATAAGAATCGCGAAATCACGAAACGCGATATCCCGACAGCTAAAAGAGAAGTGTGGGGCCACAGGAGTTAGAGGAGTGGACAGGTGGCACAAATTTTGGAATTTCGCAAGGTGAAGCCCCGAAACATTGAAATTAGGATTTCCAATCCCGCGAGGTCTGAAGTCCCAATGAGGTGACGTGACCATTGAAAAGTCGACTCGCGAGCGCATTGGAGTTTCGGTGTATCAGGGTTCGGGAGTTGGAGAAACGAAGTGTTAGACATCGCAAGTGGCGAAATCGCTATAGGAAAACTCCGATAGGTGGAGGTCAGCGTTGACTATTGTTGGGGTTCGGGGTTTGGAGAATCCAATGCTCAACCATTGACCTCGCGATAGCGTGAAGTCTGATTCCCCGATTGTAACAAGGGGATCATGTGGGAGTTCTGTGGGTGCAGATTTCCCGATAGGGAAATAGAAGAACCTCGGTGTTCTTCGGGCCGTGGTAAAAGAGAAGATCCTGTGAGCGGGCATGTCTGTGGGCGCGTGTTGTGTCAAAGGGTATGAGTTCCACTTTAGATGGTTTCTCATACTCATCGCTTTCATCACTTGGAAACTTCCTAAGGGAGCCACTTTTCTGGAGATCGAACCGTTTGAACCACTAGCCGCGAATTTTTGTATGTTGTGGTACTCCATTGACATGAACAAACAGTGGCTGTCCAATGTCGTTTTCCATGCTTACTACACTTAGTTGAAGAATAAAATTCAGTCTACACTGCGCATCACACCCAACACGCTTCATACATTTAGAACTTTGATGAAATTCATCGTAGATCGTCACTTCACCTACATCACAGCGTGCACAGATGAGCACAAACAAAAAATATAGTCATATTACAAGCTGACAGAAGATGACTTGGAGGAGATTACCAAGGAATGGTCGACAAAACTCCTTGTTGTAGAAAACCCCGCAGAGATGTTTGATGTAGATATCTCTGAAGCTATGCCGGATACACCAGGTGATGCAGGAGCATCGCCAACTCATCAAGGAGCATCGCCCAAGACAAGCGAGCCCACATAGAAGACAACGAACAGCTAGACGAGTCCAGCCGAAGATTTTTGAAATTTCATTTAAGATGATGCACCAATGTATAAATGCACAATTTCTGGAAAGTGCTTTTGTATGATGTAGCAGACCTCGAGCCATACGCTCTTGTCTGAAATAGTTAAGAGGCATTTATTCTAGTTAATGCAGGTAGATAGGATTTTTCTCTAGATTAGACAGTTTTAGATGGAAGGAGGGAAAACGGATATAGACACCCTCATTGTATCATTGTAACATTATTCAGAATCATTCAGAAGAGAAGAGAAAGCAGAGAATTGTGTGAAGAACACCCATGTACAGGCATTTGAATTAATAGAAAAGAGTCTTTGATTCAAACTCATGGCTGGTGTTGTTTCTCTGTGTATGTTGTTTATGTGCTCATGAATGTTTGTTTTGTTATGCATTTGCTTTGTATATGTTGTGCATGAGATTTCAGGTTTGTCAAACTGAAGTCTGATAAGGAGAGAGAGAATAAGTTTCAATTGTTTCTCTATCTGAGCCAGGAGATTCCTGCATAGAGTGCAGTTGAATTCATCCGCAAAGAGTGCGTTGATGAAGGCTCGATAGTTAAACACCTATTCTCATTCACCCAGAATATATAGAGGGTTGTTGAATTCGTGCGAAGAGAGGTGCAGGCTGAAGAAGAAGTCTCAGTTGTTAGTCTGAGAAAAGGTGATAGAGACTGTTGTCACAGGAGTTGCACAGAGTCTGAAGTATTCAACCCATGAGGTGGTTGAATATCAAGCGCAAGGGTTATGCGTAGGTTTCTCTGAAGAGTTAGAGTAGATAAGCTCAGAAGGTGTAGCACCTTCGTAATATCGTGAAAGAGAATACAGGAAGTTGGATTGAGGAAGGGTCAAGCAAAGGTTGCAGGCGCAGGCTTGGAAAGAAAGCCCTTAGAAGGAACTCTTAGCCATCCTAGAAAATCCTCAAGGAGGAGAATCGACGGTCAGGATTCTCAGGAGAAAACAACGAATTCTTGTCCACTGTCAGATCTGGGAAAGTTGCACACGGTTTAATCCTTAGCATGCAGGGAAGGAGTCAGAGCTCATCAGGACTCGACTCATCAGAGAATTGGATTCTCCAAGAACATAGAATTCTCACAGGGAGAAATCGCGATTAGCGATTTCCCGAAAGGATTATAGCCGTAGATCCCAGACTCGATACGTGTCAGTAATCCAGAGAGTCGGGGTTCGACATTTGGGGTTTTCCCATGCAAAGGAAACTCTACAATCGAAATCGCGATCTCGCGATACCCGATAGCGCGACGAGGAGGGGTGACATGGAGGAGAGCACCCGCACATGCATAGGGGTTTGACATTTCAGGGTTCTGGGTGTCGTGAGAATCACTGCCACAGGAATCGCGAATTCTTGACCCACGAATTTCCGATTGCCCTTGGAGCGAGACCACAGGCATCAGAGTAGAAGATAGGTGGCATCGGAGATCGGGGATCAGAGATCGGGGATCGGAGATCCCAGGGGCGTGAGTTCTTTGCATTGCAAACTCGCGAACTCCGAAGTTTCGATAGGGAATATGGGCCTTAGTCTCGTGGACTGGCAGGTCACATGCAAGGAGAGTTAGGAGAAGGGGTTAAATACCGTAGCAGACCATCGGAGATCGGGAATCGGGGATTCTCATGAGAAGTGACCCACGACAGCGTAAGTTCTGATTTCCCGATAGGAGACGAGGAAGGTGTGAAGTGGATATTCCACTGGGTTTCGGGGATAGGAGAGACCTGAATCCATGTGTGCATGACTCGCGATCAAGTGAGTTCCAATTTCCCGATAAAGTAAATGGAGATCGTCGGAGGAGCATCTTGTGGGTGCAACAAAGTTCCGATAAGGGATTTGAAGAGCATTTTAGCTCTTCGGGCCAGGGAAAAAAAGAAGTTCCTGGTGGTAGCAGACGTGCCCCGGGTGGTCGTTTGCGTCAAAGTGGTATCAGAGCGAGTCTCTGTTTGTATACTTCAGACATAGGGAAAAGAGGAATTCGCCATGCCGCCGAGAAGGAAAAGACAATCGCCTGATCCAGAGGACAGGGATGTGCAAAGAAGAGGTAGGCCGACAGGGAATCCAGAGATGGAGAGACAGATACGCGATCTCAGAGCGAGATTGGAAGACATTGAAGCAGTGCAGAGACGCACAACCAATACTGGAGACTTAAGCGACTCTGAGGGCGAAGCTGAAGCTGAGCAACAAGGAGAATTTGCAGCTGAAGATGCAACCAATGAGCGGTTAATTAAGGCTATCGCTCGGATGAGTTCAAAGACAAAAATGGACATTCCAGTCTATGAAGGAAGTCTGGATGCAGAAGAGCTTCTAGATTGGATTAGAGCTCTTGACACCTACTTCGATTATGAAGACATCGAAGAGGATAAAAAGGTCACGCATGCTGTCATGAAATTGAAGGGACATGCAACATTATGGTGGGACGAGCTTCAGGCAGACAGGCATTCCAAAGGCAAGCAAAAGATCAAAAGCTGGGATCGAATGATTGTGAAGATGAAGGCAAAGTTCATCCCAAGGGACTATCAGATCACACTGTTCAGGAGAATGTAGAACCTGAGACAGAATTTGATGACAGTGAAGGAGTATACTGAAGAATTCTACAAGCTCAATATTAGAGCAGGTCATCGGGAGTGCGATGATGAAAAAGTTGTCAGGTATATGAATGGCTTAAGATACGACATCCGAGATGAGATGAGTATGACAACCATCAGAACGGTTGAGGATGCGTATCAGATGGCATTGAAGGATGAAGAGAACCTAAGCCGTAAGCCAGCATAGCGAGGCCGAGGTAAGAGCCAGCCAAGAGGAAAATCAGTTGCCCAAGACAGGTTTCAGAAATCCAAAGATGACTGGAAGAAGCCTCAGACCAGAATGGAAAGAGGTGGAAGTTCTCAGTGAGGTCAACACGCTGAACAACGAATGCAGCAGGCAGAACAGAGTAGAGGATACGCTGATGTTAATACTTTTCTCGTACCAGAGGTAGAGGAAGAGGCAGAGGAGGAATCATCACATGTTACACATGTGGGAAAAATGGACATAAGGCAGTTGACTGTCCAGATAGGAAGACAGATAAAGGAGAAGCTCACATCGCCGAGGCACAAAGGCAAGTTGCTGAAGCAGAAGACGCAGAAGACGAAAGGTCATTGATGATGTGTAAAGTTCTCGTAACACCCGAGAAGGAGGTGGAGGACACAACTCAGAGAAGCAGACTGTTCAGAACCGCATGCAATACCAAAGATAGGAAGTGCAAGGTCATTGTAGACAGTCGAAGCACCGACAATCTCGTTTCAACCGAGATGGTGGAGAAACTAGAGCTGGAAACGACAGATCACCCGAGTCCATATAAAGTATCATGGCTACAGAAGGGAGATCAGGTGAGTGTCACTAAACAGTGCTTAGTGGACATCAAGATAGGAGGATACAATGATCAAATTCTTTGTGATGTTATTCCTATGGATGTATGTCATTTATTGCTAGGCAGACCATGGAAATATGACAGGAACGTAATTCATGATGGGAAGATGAATACGTACACCTTAGAGAAGAATGGGAGAACACACATGTTACTTCCGATAAAAGATAAGGAGGTGAAACTAGAAGTGAACAACAGAATACTTCTCATGAGTGGGAAGGAACTTCTGGCAGAAGTTAAGAAGAAGGAAGATCCACAATTCTTTGTAGTCAGGAAACCGAAAGTTGTTTTGACCAGCACAAGAGTGGATGATCTACCCGAGGAAATTCAGGAACTGTTGGAAGAGTTGACTGATATTGTGGTAGACGAATTACCTCATTCGTTGCCGCCGATGAGGAGCGTGAGCCATCACATAGACCTCATACCAGGGGCCAGTTTTCCAAACAAAGCAGCATACAGGTTGACGCCGCAGGAAAATGAAGAAGTCAAAAGGCAGGTGCAGGAATTATTGGATAAAGGACTTGTCAGGGAAAGTTTAAGTCCGTGTGTCATTCCAACGATACTAAGTCCAAAGAAGGATGGAGGTTGGAGAATGTGCACTGATTCCAGAGCCATCAACAAGATAACCATCAGGTACAGGTTTCCATTGCCGAGGATGGATGACTTGATGGACTGCTTGAGTGGAGCAGAGTTTTTTTCAAAGGTTGATTTGAAAAGCGGATACCATCAGATTCACATGAGGGAAGGCGATGAATGGAAGACAGCGTTCAAAACCAATGAAGGGTTGTACGAATGGCTAGTCATGTCGTTTGGTTTGAAGAATGCACCAAGTACATTCATGAGGCTGATGAATGAAGTGCTGAAGGAATTCATTGGTAAGTTTGTCATTGTTTATTTAGATGACATATTGATTTTCAGCAAATCAAAAGAAGAGCATTTGAAGCATTTAGCTGCAGTAATGAGGAAACTACAACAAGAGAAATTGTTGGTCAACATGAGGAAATCTTCATTTATGAAGACAAAACTCATTTACTTGGGGTTTGTCATATTAGCAAATGAATTGAAGATGGATCCAAGTAAAGTGGAGGTGATTAAAAATTGGCCATCACCAAAAAATGTTTTCGAGGTGAGAAGTTTCCACGGATTGGCAAGTTTCTACAGGAAATTCATTAGGAACTTCAATGGAATTAGTGCAGCGATGATGGACACAGTCAAGAAAAGACATAAATCTTTTCATTGGACTGAAGATGCAGAAAAGAGCTTCAATCTGTTGAAGCGGAAGATCACTGAACAACCGGTTTTGGTGTTGCCAGATTTTGCAAAGGTATTCCAAGTGAAATGTGATGCAAGTGGCTTTGCCATAGGAGCGGTCTTGAGCCAGGAGGACAGACCAATTGCATATTTCAGTGAGAAGTTGGGTGAGGCCAAGGTGAAGTATTCAACGTATGATAAGGAATTTTATGCTGTCATACAGGCGCTGAAGAAGTGGAGGCATTATTTGATGCCGAAAGAATTCGTTTTGTATAGTGATAATCATGCATTACAGTTTGTGACTCAACAGGAGAAGTTGAATCAGAAACATGCTAAATGGGTAGAGTATATGCAGAACTTTACATTTTTAATTAAACACATTTCGGGGACTGCTAACAAAGTGGCTGATGCTTTGAGCAGGAAGTGTTTGTTGCTGCAGGAGTTCAGAGTCAAGACATTGGGTTTTGAAAACCTTAAGGACATGTATGCAGGTGATGTTGATTTTGCATATGAGGCAGTTGAGAATCTATTTCTCAGAGACAGAAGCCCATGGATGGATTACATGATCCAAAATGGATTGTTGTTCAGAGGCAATCAGTTATGCATTCTGAATTGCTCCATGAGGGAGAATATGCTAAAAGAAAAGCACAATGGTGGCTTAGCAGGGCATTTTGGCCACAACAAGACATTTGCAAAGCTGAGTGAAGCCTACTTTTGGCCGAAGATGCCAAAAGATGTCAAAATTTTTGTTGAAAGGTGCAGAATTTGTCAGCATTCAAAGGGCAGAAAGCAGAATGCGGGATTCTATCAATCATTACCCATACCTGAGAGGCCATGGGATGAAATCAGCATGGATTTCGTATTGGCATTACCGAGGACGCAAAGAGGACATGACTCGATCTTTGTAGTGGTCGACAGGTTTTCCAAAATGGCACATTTTATTCCATGCCAGAAGACCAACGATGCGACTCATATTGCAAATCTGTTCTTCAAGGAGATTGTTAGACTTCATGGTTTACCCAGAAGCATTGTATCGGACAGGGATACAAAATTCATTGGACATTGCTGGAGCACACTCTGGAAGAAGATGGGAACTAATTTGATGTTTAGTTCAACCTATCATCCTCAGACGGATGGGAAAACGGAGGTGGTAAATAGAAGTTTGGGAGATTTACTCAGAAGCCTGGTGACAGAGCACCACAGCAGCTGGGATAATGTATTGCCATAGGCAGAGTTTGCTTACAATGATTCAGTGAATCGAAGTACAGGTAAAATTCCATTTGAGATTGTATATGGCAGGCAACCGAGAGGAGTATCTGAACTGAGGGACTCAGAGCAGATAATCACAAAGAGTGAAAGCGCTAAAGAATTCGCAGAGGCGATGGAAGAACTTCACAGCAGAGTGAAGCAGCGATTGCTGGAGTCGAACCAGGAATATAAACGCAGAGCGGATCAGCATAGGAGACAACTTCAATTCGAAGTTGGAGATCTAGTTCTGGCACATCTGAGGAAAGAAAGGTTCCCAAGGAGAACATACAACAAGTTGAAGATGAAGAAAATTGGGCCATGCAGAGTCCTAAAGAAGTTGAGAGAAAACGCTTATGAGATTGAGTTGCCGAATGAGATAGGAATATCTCCGACATTCAATGTTTCAAAATTATATCCATATAAGGCTGAGGAAATAGGAACTGGAACTGATGAACATCCAGAGGTCCAGTGGTAGAAGCAGATGTCGATTGCAGAAGGGCCACAGATGGAGCGTATACATGACAAGAGAGTCAGCAAAAGAACCAGATGGAAGCAATACTTTGATTATCTGGTGAAATGGAAGAATCATCCAGTGGAAGATGCTAGCTGGGAGACAGAAGCAGTCATTCAAAAGCATGGACAGACCGTGCAGGATCTCATGGACAGGAGCCCATGAAAATTTTCAAGCCGAGGAGTATGATGTAGGAGCATCGCCAACTCATCAAGGAGCATCGTCCAAGACAAGCGAGCCCGCATAGAAGACAACGAACAGCTGGATGAGTCTAGCCGAAACTGTTTGAAATTTCATTTAAGATGATGCGCCAATGTATAAATGAACCATTTATGGAAAGCACTTTTGTATCATGTAGCATACCTCGAGCCATACGCTTTTGTCTGAAATAGTTAAGAGGCATTTATTCTAGTTAATGCAGGTAGATAGGATTTTTCTCTAGATTAGACAGTTTTAGATGGAAGGAGGGAAAACGGATATAGACACCCTCGTTGTATCATTGTAACATTATTAAGAAGTATTCAGAAGAGAAGAGAAATAAGAGAATTGTGTGAAGAACACCCATGTACAGGCATTTGAATTAATAGAAAAGAGTCTTTGATTCAAACTCATGGCTGGTGTTGTTTCTCTGTGTATGTTGTTTATGTGCTCATGAATGTTTGTTTTGTTATGCATTTTCTTTGTATATGTTGTGCATGAGATTTCAGGTTTGTCAAACTGAAGTCTGAGAAGGAGAGAGAGAATAAGTTTCAATTGTTTATCTGTCTGAGCCAGGAGATTCCTGCATAGAGTGCAGTTGAATTCATCAGCAAAGAGTGCGTTGATGAAGGCTCGATAGTTAAACACCTATTCTCATTCACCCAGAATTTATAGAGGGTTGTTGAAGCCGTGCGAAAAGAGGTGCAGGATAAAGAAGAAGTCTTAATTGTTAGTTTGAGCAAAGGTGATAGAGACTGTTGTCGCAGGAGTTGCACAGAGTCTGAAGTATTGAATATCAAGCGCAAGGGTTATGCGCAGGTTTCTCTGAAGAGTCAGAGTAGATAAGCTCAGGAGGTGTAGCACCTTCGTAATATTGTGAAAGAGAATACAGGAAGTTGGATCGAGGAAGGGTCAAGCAGACATTGCAGGCGCAGGTTTGGAAAGCAAGCCCTTAGAATGAACTCTTAGCCATCCTAGAAAATCCTCGAGGAGGAGAATCGACGACCAGGATTCGCAGGAGAAAACAGTGAATTCCCATCCACCGTCAGATCTGGGAAAGTTGCACACGGTTTAAGCCTTAGCGTGCAGGGAAGGAGTCGGAGCTCATCGGGACTCGACTCATCGGAGAATCGGATTCTCCAGGAATATAGAATTCTCAAAGGGAGAAATCGTGATTAGCGATTTCCTGAAAGGATTATATCCGTAGATCCCAGAATGGATACGTGTCAGTAATCCGGAGAGTCGAGGTTCGACATTCGGGTTTTTCCCATGCAAAGGAAACTCTACAACTGAAATCGCGATCTCGCGATACCCGATAGCGCGACAAGGAGGGGTGATGTGGAGGAGAGCACCCGCACGTGCATCGGGGTTCAGCATTTCAGGGTTCTGGGTGTCGTGAGAATCACTGCCACAGGAATCGCGAATTCTCGACCCACGAATTTCTGATTGCCCTTGGAGCGGGACCACGGGCGTCAGAGTAGAAGACAGGTGGCATCGAAGATCGGGGATCGGAGATCCCAGGGGCGTGAGTTCTTCTTATTGCAAACTCGCGAACTCCGATGTTTCGATAGGGAATATGGGCCTTACTCTCGTGGACTGGTAGGTCACATGCGAGGAGAGTTAGGCGAAGGGGTTAAAGAGTGTAGCGGACCATCGGAGATCGGGAATCGGGGATTCTCACGAACAGTGACCCACGACAGCGTAAGTTTCGATTTCCCGATAGGGTAATTCCCGATAGGAGACGAGGAAGGTGTGAAGTGGATATTCCATCGGGCTTCGGGGATAGGAGAGACCCGAATCCGTGTGTGCAGGACTCGCGATCAAGTGAGTTCCAATTTCCTGATAAAGTAAAGGGAGATCATCGGAGGAGCATCCTGTGGGTGCAGCAAAGTCTCGATAAGGGATTTGAAGAGCATTTTATCTCTTTGGGCCAGGGAAAAAAAGAAGGTCCTGGTGGTAGCAGACATGCCCCGGGTGGCCGTTTGCGTCACCAGGACCATGCAAGACTAAGAAGGATGTGGAAGTTCAAGATATCCACAACACATCCACGAAGATTGCTTCGCCCTCACCTGCGAAGGGAGGTAATGACGAAGAATTAGGGGGCATAGAATTTTCGCAAAACAAAGACGAGGTTACTCCACCTAGAGACGAGGAAGATACCTCCAAGAAAAGGAAGATTACACCACCCAATCCCTCATCCGGAAAGAAATCTAAGGCCACTCGGACCACGCGTAAAACTACACTTACCTCGTATGATTTTGAATTCTTAATTTCCACAATGAATGATGTTTCACTAGAGCTCCCATAAAAGAAATAAGCAAAACATGAGGAGATATTCTGTCGGATCACGGGCGAACTGAAAGAAGTGCAACAAGCACTCCGGTCCATCCAAGCAGTTTCTACGACGCCCTTAATAATGGAAATACCAGGAATAGATGATGAGCCCACTCAATTACGCCAAATCATCGAGAAAGTCAAATATCACCTTCTACGAGCTCAAGAAGACATAACGCAAGCCACCCAGGCTTTGGCGCAAGAACAGAGTGCATATGGAGAACAACAGAGGAAGAAAGAATAAGAGAAGCTTTCCTTCTAGGCAAAGTGAGAGGAGGAAAAAACACAGTTACAGCAGAACAAGGACCAGTTGCTACTAGAGAAACTTAAAGTACAGGAAAGAGTTCACAAAGCATTGCGCTCTGTGACGATCATAGAAGTGAAGATGGAAGATCTTCTCCCACAACAGGTGACCCAACTAGAAGAAGTAATCCAACAACTTCAACAGTGCATCACAAATCTGGAGCTCTGCATCATTCCTGAGACACCCCAAGAGATAAGATATCTAAGAGAGGCCATTGGTCGAAGCACAGTTGACCGATTAAAAACTTTGGCTTCAGAATGTAGGTAGCTAAGCACTAGAAGTGCCTAGACTTACGAAACCCTCACAGAGAATCCGAAATTGCGGACATTGGAGGCACAAATCCACGAAGCAAAGCAGCATGCAGATGTGCTACAAGAACAGCTGAAGTCCATGACCCCTGTTGAAAGAATGAAGAGGTTCGCATAACAACGCACAACCAATAACAAGTACACACACCGCAAAGTAAAGTAATGGAAGTCTCTCAACGACTGCAACCAGTCCAAGAGAAGGCATGCCAATTGTTCGCCGAACTTGAAAGCCAGGGAGATGAACTCAAACAGGCTGTCATCACTGCAGAACAATGCCTGGAAGGACTGCTCAATGACATAGTAATCTAGGAATTTACTGAACAAGAGGTTGTCGCACTGCAACAGGTCAAAGAAGCTCGAGCCAAGATTGAGGCATTCGAAGTGAAATTGGTCAGACCTGAGTGACTCGGGACGAGTCACACGTGAGTGTTGGGGGCCTGTTGGCTCTTGACCAAGTTTTGAAGAATATTTGGTCATATTTGACCACTTTTGGGACTACGACAACTTGCCAAGGAAGGAGCGCAACGTGAAGCAGAAAGTAAGGAAGAAAGACCTATTTTTGGGTCCATTTTAGGGTTTTGGGTTGATGTAATGAGAAAGGGATGTCGGCCCATGGGTTTACCCACACTTAGTCCCATCTGGTAATCTATAAATAGGAAATGTAAATAGAGGAGAATGATAGTAATGTAGACATCTATGTGATGTATAAATGAAATCTTAGTGCTAGTAACTGGATCTGTGTGATCAGATGTATCTTAGAGTGCTCTGTGCATGAGATCGGAAAGCTAAGTGCAAGTTGTTGTAGTCTTGTGCTAAAGAGAAAGGAGGAAGGATATAGCAAGCTGCACAGATCTTCTGTCATGTGCGAAGTAAGGGTCATTGAAGCTCTGTGTTGTAACTGCTTGACTGAGAAAATATAAAGAAGACTTTGTGGATGTAGCCCCAAGGTGGGGGTGAACCTCGGTAACTGTGTGTATAGTGCTTTGTGCTTCGATCTAATGTGTTTATCTCTTTCTTGGCTAAGTGCTTGATGTGATTAAGTAGATCTAGTTATGCTTTGTGCTGATAATATATCAATGAACGTTAGATCTAATATATAAGATGCTTAGTGCTCACACGGGTGTAGACGGATTGGCAAGTGTCGTGTAAATGGAAGGAAATTTGTAAAAATGAAGTCTCATGTTCGATTCTCACCCGGATTTACTGTTGCACCATTCTTGCGGGCTAGGTGGTTGCACCTGGGGTTATAGTGGTAGCCGACGGGGATCGACCCCGTGTCACGCGAGTACGAGAACTGCTAGTTGTCGATTCCCCCAGTACAAATATATATAAGATGCTTAGTGCTTGATCTGTTGAATCTAACCTATATTTCTGTGGCTAAGTATTGAATCATCTTTTGATCCGAATTTTATGAGCAGAATGAAATGAATACATATTATTAACATATTCTTAGCACAAAATAACAGAGATACAGTAAAACTGGTTTTCTATTCAATAATGAAATAAGATGAAACTGTAAAATGCAACGGAAACAAGCTTGTTGGAATGGTGGTGGCTTATCTCTAAGAAGAGATGTGATGGTTGCGCTCATTCGCTAGAAAAACATTACAATGAGGCTCTAAAGGAATTTTTACAATAAAAAAGAATGCCCAAAACCCTAGACATCCAAAAACCTAACCCTAGGAGATGAATCACCAAAAGTCATGTGGGCCCCGTTTGGGTAAGTTAGTACATCAATTTCCCGGGGTTGTAACTTTTGCACACGATCTCCGTTTTAGGCATGTGATAGCCCATTGGAAAGGTATCATCAAGGGGATTCATTTTGGGGGCTCAATCATGCCTTTGACTATCATTGAGGAGATCGATCCCAAAAAACCTTCATTTAGGCCCTCAAAATGGTCCCGGAAGTTAAAACTGCTAAAAATAGTAAATTGTCAAAATTGTCAGAAAACTATCTTGAGCCAGTTGGAAAAGGTGGGTGGTCACCGATATCGATCTAGATCATCTTTAGTATAAGTATTCACTGTGATGCTATGCTCTTTCTGCGAAGTGTATTAATGAATGTATGCTAAGGAATAACTAATGCTAAGTGCACTATAAGCAAGATAATCACAGATATGTGTCCCAGCTAAGGTTGCAGACACCTAAGTCTTACAACCACCCCTGCCTCTACCTCTGGTGAGACTTCATTTGCTTCGCAGGTGTTTCCGAAAGGGCCAGTAGTTAGGGTTTTGTTGGTGCACTCTTGAGTGTTGAACCCTGGGTCTGCCCCTGTGCCAACAATAGTAAACCCTAAGATTTGCACTGAGCCGACCCTCTAGGTTTCTTACACTCAACCAAGTAGTATTAATTAGGGTTCCTCTCTTGCATTTTCCCTCAGGCTATTATTTCCTGAAGATGGATCCTGTTGTCGATCTGAAACGTCGACCAATAATAGACAATATTGTGGTTCTTCCGATCAATTCTGAACAAAACTCTCACCACCGAAACCTTAACCATCCGACATGATATATACTGGAAATCTTGAGTTAACCATTTTTAAACATGCCATGCAATCTGAGTTTGAGATGAGAGATCTTGGCATAATGAAATACTTTTTGGGGATTGAGGTTGACCAATCAACCAAAGAGATTTTTGTCTGTCAGCAAAAGTATGCAACAGAAATCATCAAAAGATTCTGCATCGAGGACTGCAATCCAACAGAAGCTCTTATACACCTAGGCACAAAATTGGGAAGCAAGATGAAGACCCTACAGTGGATTCTACCTTGTACAAAAGTTTAGTAGGCAATTTTTTGTATCTTACAACAACTAGGCCTGAGATTATGTATGCAACCAATTTTGTTCCCAGGTTCATGGAATCCTCCAAAAATTCTCACTGTAAGATGGAAAAAACGATTATGTTCTGAGATATGTTGCAGGAACCCTAAATTTTGGTTTATGGTACACTGAGTCTGAAGATAATCATCTCTCTGGTTACACACCCAGTGATCTTGCAGGCAACCTAAATGACCGGAAAAGCACCTCAGGACATGCTTTTCACCTGGGCACGAATCTGATTAGTTGGGCATCAGAGAAGCGACCCATTGTCTCAATATCTTCTACGGAGGAAGAGTATGTCGCCGCTACCTCAGCTTCCTGTCAAGTTGTGTGGCTGAGAAGACTATTGAATGATATGCCACATACAGAAAATGAGCCAACTCCTATCTTATGTGACAACACTTCAGCGATTGCTTTATCTCAAACCTATGTGTTTCAAAAGAAAAGCAAGCACATTGACACTCTCTTTCACTTCATATGCGAGCTAGTCAATAATGGTGACGCCGCACTTCAATTTTGTGTCTCACGAGATCAGCTCACAAACATTTTTACCAAGTCGCTAGGAAAATCCTTTTTTGATTTTGAGAAACAATGCTTGGGCATTATTAGTGATGTTTGTAACTATAACCTCAACAATATGTAACTGTACACTCCCAACTGTTCTGGTCAAGTGTAAGAGTTCATTAGGATTTCTTGTTTTGTTTCTTCATCTTCTTAATTTGCTCGAGCTAATTTAGCTCAGGATTTTTTCCCTTAATGAAATGAGCTCTACTCATTCTTGTTTTCCAATTCCATATTCTGTGTATTACCTTCTTTGTTTCTCATTTTGTCAATTTTACACTTAACTCATTAAATTATATTCACATCAAACAATCTCGCCATAGATATATAAAAAGCAAATCACCACCAAACGAAGCTACGCAGAAAGCCTTTTCCCATACACATGGCCAGTAGATGGTATAAAATGAATGTCAATTATCAAGATGAAGGTCACCTGTTATATTAAACACCATCGGAAATTTCAGACACACCGCTCAACAACTCCAGTGGTCTTTCATATCCGAAAGAAAGAAGATCACCCGATTCATCTCGAGCGTTGGTTGCGTACGATCACGAGAGAGCGTCGGTTGCGTCTCTCCTCCTATGTCGCTTTCTTGGCCACCCTCTTATTGAATCGCTAATCTTGCTCCTGCAGTTGTGGAAGAAAAAAAATGAAAACTCACTTGAGATATTGGTAGAAATAGGTAACGTCAGTGATATATACCGTTGGATACATATTAACATATATTCATTGAATTGTATATTATTGTGGGTGTTTATTTTCGACCGTTAATGACATCATTGAGCGGTGTTTATTGTTCGAAGATAAATATATTTTAATATACATGAGTGAGATCAATAACTATAGATTACATAATAAGAAAATATAACGAAGATTATTAGGACGAAGGTATACATACCTTACCCCCTTTGGATTTGAACCTGTGACCTCTTAAGAGGAAATACATGTTCTTAACCATTAGGCCCACTCATGCTGTATTAATAATAATCTATTTTTAAGGTCACAGCCAAGCCAACACACCAAATTGGTGTACAAAACCCCCTTGTTTGTGGGACAAGGACCCCCTTGTTTGTGGGACAAGGGACCCCCTCCGCCCAGCAATTTGACTGGTAAAGTCTACGAAGGTATACATACCCTACCCCCCTCTCGATTTGAACCTGTGACCTATTAAGAGGAAACACATGTTCTTAACCATTACCGTTGGAGTGAGATTAGAGAACTTAATCAGCAGTTAGTACAAAGCTTCAAACTAAAAACTGACTACTCATAAATTAGTTTGGATGTTGGAAAGTTGTTGTGGGAAATGGTTTTTTTTGTCTGAACACGAATCACTATTTTTTATTGTTCAGAATTCATGTCTAAATGCAGACATGGATTCAGCGTGTTGAAAAACTCCCCGTACACAATACTACAGAAATAATCTCTTGAATCTAAGAATCCAACAATTTCTCATCTGATTTCGATTAAATATACCCAAAAAGAAAAAAAAAGAAAAAAAAAAAATCTTCCTATGCAAAATCGATCATGCATTTAAAAATTATTCAATAATATTTGATGACTTAGAAAATTTCAGAAATTATTAACCCAATCTCTAATTATTTTTGAAATTGCATGTAAGATTTTCGAAATTATCGGCGTAATCTATATATAATAGCATTGACATTGAATTACGGTTCAACTGTTTTAACTTCTGAGCGTTTTTGCTTTGGAATTTCAGGTAAGATTGGAGACATTATTGACGTAATCTATATATATAATATGTAATAATATTGAAGTTGGATTATGGTTGAGCTGTTTTTTCAAAACTTTCAAGAGTTTTTGGTGGGAAGAGTTGTGAGTAGGCGTGATTGACTAAATATTTTGCTAGTATGGTGTGAGAAAGCCGTCGACCGTTCAACGGACTTCCCCGACACATTTCTCATCTTTCCCACAACGATATCAGTAATTACTTGTATAGACATGGAACGAAATTGTGCGGAGTTCTTGAGAAATATCGGACACTACATAAAGAAGCGCATAGTAATGTCAAATCCCACGCTATCATGCCTGCCACAAACAGCTCTGCAGTCTATATATGATAAGCCTGGCCTGCAAGTAGTTATTAAGGAGATAGAAGGGATGGAACTTGATGACTGTTTTGTTTTTCCCAAGTCCTTAGTCTTCAGTAACTAGCCTATGCCATATTTTGCAAGATTCTTTGTGAAATTTTTATATAGAGGCAGCCATTAAGAAGCAAAACGGGATTTGATATCTGCAACATATATCTCAAGTTCGAGAGATCCTCAGAGGTTTGAGGACAATTGATCGGATGATGATTATTATTGTTTAGTTTTCGGGGAGGACAACATGTACTCCTGTTCAGTGATTTTTGATGGGTGTTTTATTTTTTCCATTTTTTTCGATTGTTCTTTCATTTGCGTTATTTCTGTTTTGGAATCAGCTTGACCTTGATCGTTTTTGCATCGATTGGAGCAGATAACTAAGGGCATTTTACAAGGATATCCTGAAGTAGAGTAGTATTATCAGCTATTCGATATTTGTGGCGAAGACAGGAAGGTTAGAGAACTTCATTTTTCCAGAGTATGGTGTCATTCACGATGATTTTCTTCTATTATTCTAAATTTGTTAGAGAGTCTAATACAAATATTGAATGGAATTTAGGTTAATTGGAGAAAGTAGATTGATGCTCAATAATGTATAGGTTTAATGGTTAATGACTAGTTTAAATCCAGAGGAGTAGGGTATGTATATCTCTTTAGACTTTACCAATAGGATATGTATATTTCTTTAGACTTTACCAATAAAATAGCTAGATTGAAAAGTTCTCATACACCAATTTAGTGTCTGGCTTAGCCTTAACCTTAAAAATAGTTTATTATTATTATATATGCTGATTTTGTTTTGCTTTTGAGATTATTTTATTTTCTGTATATGGGTAGTGTATGTGTAAGCAGTTCAGGATTTTTTGTTTGATTTTTTGAGTACGTTGGTATAATTTTGCAGAGTTTTGAGTACGTCGGTATAGCCGTGTGTATGAAGTCACGATCTTTCATTGCTGTTAGAGATGTGAAAGTGAATAATATCGACTAACTCTTGGCTGGACTTTGATTGCTGTTGACTTTTGCTGTAACTAGGAGAACAACATTGCTGAAATCAGTAACAGGAGAAGCTCCTACCAGTTCAGTTTTGAAGGGTTTATACAGTTTACTGGGAGGTCAGATAAGAAGACAAACTGTTAAAGAAAATGGAGGTTTCTACATGGCTATTGCTATTCGGAGCAGTAGCAGCATATATGGCATGGTTTTTAAACATGGCAAGTCGTTTGAGAGGCCCCAGGGTATGGCCACTGGTGGGAAGCCTGCCAGAACTGCTGCAAAACAGGACAAGAATGCATGATTGGATTGCAGACAATCTCCGGAAGGCCGGAGGAACATACCAGACTTGTGTCTGTGCCATCCCCTTCCTTGCAACCAAACAAGGGTATGTAACGGTAACATGCAACACAAAAAATTTAGAGCATATTCTTCGCACACGTTTCGATAACTATCCCAAAGGGCCACAGTGGCAGGCAGCATTTCATGACCTGTTGGGGGATGGTATCTTCAACAGTGATGGAGAAACATGGTTGGTGCAGAGGAAGACTGCAGCATTAGAGTTCACCACAAGGACTCTCAGAAATGCCATGGCCCGGTGGGTCACCCGGTCCATTAAGGGCCGACTCTGGCCTATCCTGGCAGAGGCTGAAGAACTACACAGAGCTGTTGATTTACAGGATCTTTTGCTCAGACTTACATTTGATAATATCTGTGGTCTAGCATTTGGCAAGGATCCAGAGACATTGTCCCCGGGTCTTCCTATTAATCCCTTTGCCAATGCATTTGACAATGCCACTGAGGCCACTCTGCAGCGTTATATATTTCCTAGAGTGATATGGAAGGTTAAGAAAATGCTGGGTTGTGGTATGGAGGTTGATCTTCGCCAAAGCGTTGCCAAAATTGAAAAATACTTGTCTGAGATTATTGCATTGAGGAGACTTGAGTTCTCTATTCAGTCCCAAGGATCCAGAGCTGGAGATGAAGTAAAAATTTCTCGACTACAACAGCCACATGATGATTTGTTGTCAAGATTTATGAGGAAGAAGGATGGAGATGGCAACGCCTACTCGGATTCGTTTCTGCAAGATGTAGCCCTGAATTTCATACTTGCTGGGAGGGATACTTCATCTGTAGCGATGAGCTGGTTTTTCTGGTTGATGATCCAGAATCCCCGGGTTGAAGACAAAGTCATCGGGGAAATTACTGAAGTTTTAACCAAAAGTAGGGGCAATGGTCCTTCAAAGTGGATTGAGGAGCCCTTGGTGTTTGAAGAGGTTGATGAATTGGTTTACCTAAAGGCTGCACTTACTGAGACTTTGAGGCTCTATCCTTCTGTTCCACAGGACTCCAAATATGTTCTCAAGGATGACACTTTACCTGATGGCACATTTGTTCCAGGGGGAACTGCTATAACTTATTCAATCTATTCAGTGGGAAGGCTGGAATCCATATGGGGGCCTGACTGCTTAGAGTTCAAGCCAGAGAGATGGATACAAAATGGCAAGTTTGTACCTCCTCCGGACTCTTATAAGTTTGTTGCATTCAATGGAGGACCTCGGATCTGCCTGGGTAAGGACTTGGCCTATTTGCAGATGAAATCTATTGTTGCTGGGATTCTACTGCGCCATCGAATTTCACTGGATCCAAGTAATCCTGTTGAGCAAAAAATGTCGCTCACATTGTTTCTGAAGCATGGCCTCCGAGTGTTTATTGAACCAAGGAATCTTTGTACTTGCTAGAGGATATCATTGAATTATGGACTGAACATTTGCAATACCATTGCTTCAAATATTATACTTGTTACTATCCTCGACCATTAGGGTGGCTTTCTAGCTAGAAGTTAAACTTTAATACAAGGCATTACATGATGTCTCACCAACAACATTATCAAACTTTAAAGTTTTTTTAAAAGAGAGAAATAATTAATCAGACTTAAGATGAAGCATTCCAGTTTTTTGGTAATGAGCAAAAAATCAAAAGAGCCCTAACCTTATCATCAAAGTTTACTTATATATGCTAGGCAGTTGAAGAAAAACAAAGCATAACAAAGTATATAACGGAGCATAAACTAAGCAAGATCAAACATGCATAAAACCAAGCACATTAATCATACAGTTGACACAGTGAGTTTTGTGGAAATTCAAATCGGGCAAAAACCACTAGCAATAATTATTGGTCTTCTGTTATTCAAGGGAGAACTACAATAGCCTTCATAGGCATACGATCATCCTCTCCTCACACACGCTTCTCTCTAGCTCGCATTGTCCTCCACCTCTATGGGTATGCTCGTATATATAACATCTATCACTCAGTTACATAGATTGATCATGAATAGATCACATAGTTACACGAACAGTTCATAAATAGATTGCATGCATGTGCATGTGCATGTGACCGCATGAGGAAATTCATTGGCATGTTTCCAACAATCTCGAAATTGACAACAATTTACCTAATATATCATGCCCTTAATTAATTCATCTATCGCCTTTCCTACAAGAGAAGCCAAACACCATCACAACTTCTTTGACAATACTGTTACATGAACATGTCTACACAATTCACTCCAACATGGACAATTCTGTCTCAATCAGTAACATGTATAATAAACTGATGCACTTGTCCAAATCTTATGAATCATAACCACAGACCAAATCGTTGCAACCAGTGTAGGTGATAC
Source organism: Picea engelmannii (assembly GCA_009831015.1). Classification (NCBI taxonomy): domain Eukaryota; kingdom Viridiplantae; phylum Streptophyta; class Pinopsida; order Pinales; family Pinaceae; genus Picea; species Picea engelmannii. Next base: position 1,539,581 of record ML778878.1, read on the forward strand.
TTGTGCTTCTGTGTTTGAAACATCCATTTCCATGCTCCTGACCTAGTTTTTCCATGTGTCTACTGACAACACCAACTAAATGTGAAATGATGATCATTTCTTCATCGCAATCATCAAACTTCCAACTAGAATATAGTACTGGAGACATATAACCCTTTTCTTCTTCATCAATTAAGACATAAACCTAAAAAGAATTTACAATGGTAAGCCAAAGGGATTTTACCAGTTTCACATTATTCATACTGAATTTCGTGAGTATCTTCGCCACACACTTCTATTGTGATAACCAATCTTACCATATTTCTTGTCTCTATGTATTTCCATGCCCAGGATTTATTTTTCTTCTCCCAGATCCTTCATAACAAACGTCCTAACCTACTGAGCCAACTTGTTGATCTCAACCATGATTGTTCTTGCAACAAGCATAACATATAACACCAAGATAATGAATATACCATAAAAACAATGGCTATACTCACTTCTTGTAAAATTTGGTTCACCATAAAGGAATCAAACATCTTGTACCATTTTCCTAGCATGCTTTAGGCCATTCAATGATTTTTGAGTTTGCAAACAAATCTTCTATTGCTATTGTTGAAACAGACCTTGAATTTTTTATTCTTAAAGATTAAATATTTGTATTTTTGAGTCTTTGCATTTTTCAAATTTCTTAAAACAAGAATTTCATTACCTATAAATTTGCGATGCCTTTTATTGTTTATTTTGGACAAGGAAGGAAAAAAATCTAAACGAATATAAGTTTTCCAACACTTTTTGAAGCAATATTTTAAACCTAAAATCGAGATTCAGAGTTTTGCGTAAACAAATGTCTTATGCAAATTGAATTGCGAAATCCCAATCCCCAATTTCTCGATACTTTAAAACTTAATTAAAACATAATTTACTTAATTTAGATTTTAAAAGGGTTTAAACGTTAAGATAATAACGTCGCAATATCGGGATTCACGATATTATGAGAAGCATGTTTCATGTCATTAGATTTCCCGAAATCTCGATCCCCAATTTTTCGATTAACGAAATCTCGAAAAGGTCTAATCTTGATTAATTAAGATACTAAAAACATTTTAATTTAAAATAATACATCGCGATTTCGGCAATCGGGGTTCTTCAACGACATATTTCCTCGACATCAAAAGTGTCAAAACTCCAAAAAGCAGGTTTTCAAATTTAATTCAAGATCAACGCTAATTAATCATCCTTCTAAACAAGGCTTAAAGTTAAACTTTCTTTGAATGTCCTTTAATGCGTCATTGTCCGATTTAGTAAGTTTCTATTGTATTTGAAAATACTGAGAAAGCCTAAGTACAAACATTAAATGCATATCTTTGGAAATATCTTTTGCATTAAGAGCCTTAACTTCGTAACAGAGGTAAAAATCTCAATGTTTTTATGATAAATTTGAAATAAATATTTGAAACGTCTGTATTATCATTTCAAAGATAAATCACTCGTTGTTACAGGTTTTCAAGTTAAACACAGAGCTATGGCACCCAAAAAGGCGTCAAAGAAAAATGAAGATCAACCAGAAGGTGATATTATCTCCGATACTACTACATCCGGAGTACACTCTGTCAAATAGTCGACTGGAATTTCTGAAAAACTGGAGGATGAGCTTAAATATGCAGCCAGTGATTTGGAAAATCACCTCCGAGATATTGTCGAGTTTGAGCTTCATAAGGTTGCTGCACGTCCGAGACTTGTGTCATATACCGATATAATCGGCTAGGCACTGGAAAAAGTAGATATCCTGACCAGAAGCATTATGAACAAGCAAGGAGTTGTCATCGGCTCATTTAGGCCTGAGCATATTCAAGTAATGTATAAGCTCTCGCCCAATTATAGACACACTTTTAATTCTGAGTTTTTAGCCGAGTTTCAAAGAAAAGAATGCATTGAAGCGAGCCAAACATACCCTGACATGATTAAAGGATGGGCCAGAGATGAAAACAAGTTTAGGGATGATTTACATGGAATCTATGCCACATCTTCCTTAAACGAATATATGGTTTATGTAGCAATGATGTTATGTAGACTTTTTGGGAGAAAGGATCCTTGTCACTTTCATGCAGATTGGACACCTTTTTTAGAGGAAGTTTCAGAGAGACGCAGTTTTAATTGACACAAAATTTTGTCAGATAGCCTCACATTAGAGGTTGTGAATTACAATGCATCTAGGTCAAAAGGACAACCAATGTCTTTTTATATGTCAGCTTATATCATGGATGCCATTTGTTTTATGACTCATTTCCCATTAATGAATTGAAGTTGGAATGTTTCTTGCCCAGAGCCTGTTCATAAATATCACTCAGCTCTCTAGGAAGAAAATGTAAAAGATGTTTTTTATGATGTTTGTCATTATGTAATTATCCCTCTACACAAAATATTCTTTGGATGCGAACCCCCTCGCATATCTAATACCATCATAGAAAACCTCAAATTAGTTGTTGACTGGTTCATTGAGGAAAATTTTTCCTATGTTAGGGTTTATGGCTGTTCAATTCCGCCTCACGCACTCCCAAAAATTTTACCAGACAGGTTGATATGCAGAGAAGTGGCTAATCAGTTAGTCAAGGGTAGTATTGGGTTAGAATTAAAAGCTCAGCAGAAAAAAGCATGGCCATCTTTTCCTGTTTATGTCAGAAAATTCATTTTTATTAAACTTAGGCCATTCTAAGGTGGAGGCCGAGTCATTGGACGAAGTGAAATTAGCAATCATAGAGCACAGGAAACACGACCCTTACCAATTAATCAGTCGACATTACCTACAATGTAATTTAAAAGCATATGAACATGAAATTTCAGTTTGTGATGATGTTTTCAAAAATGTTAAGTCTTATGAGGAAGTGCAGAAAAGAGTGCAAGCTTTGTCACTTGACGCACAGGTGGGGTTTGCATCTTTTCAAAGATATAGACGGAGCTGCCTGCAGAAGAGTTTACAAGGTGAAATATCAACTTTATTGTCAGAACAGAAAGAAATCCCTCCAGGATTTGAAACAGATACTCAGGATAAGTTAAGTGACAAAGAAAAGTTGAAAGATCCTGAAATACCTCCTCAGAACATAGAGTGTTCTTAGACAAAAGAACCAGAAACAGTGAAGGGAAAAGGACTGGAAACAAGTCCAATATTTCTTGATGATATTCCAGAAAATATTGGAGGAACAACTTCAAAGGAACTTGGCAGTCCTATCACAGCATTGACTCCACTACAGTCTACTTTCAGAACTCTTCATGAAGGAGTTCTATATGTAAGTGACCTAGAGCCAATCTCCAGAGATGAAATCCCCTCATCTGATTATTTTTTCAGTAAAAAACGAAGAGTTGTCTTGAAACAAGAAATTCACTCTGTAGGAGAAAGAATGATCAAAAGACATAAAATTATCATTGATGGGAAGAAACTCAATGAAGGAGAATTCTCTACAGAGTTAGCAGGAACCATGGGTGCTATAGCATCAGCTAACATGTATTCTGTAGGAAATCTAACAACTATGCTTGAGCAAAAGGATCAAGAAATAATGCAGTTGCAGGACAGATTAAAGGAAAATGAAAGAATTATTGGTTGGGGAATACAAAAGGGTCTAGAACAAGCTAGAGTCAAAGACATGCAAGAAATCCAAAAGTTGAATAAAAAATTGGATGAAGCAAAACACATGATACAGGTTACTCAAGAACAGGTTCAAAAGCTGGGCGATGAAAATAAATTTTTGCAAGATAAGATTAATTCAATTACTAACCAGGTAACTGAAGTTGAGAATTTCAAGAAACAGACATCATAAATATATGTAAGTATCGAAGAAGAACAATAGAAAGTATTCTGTAATCTGAAAATCATCCAGAACTATTTTCAAGAGTCAAATAGATCTATGGAAAAGATAGTTCAGAAAGAAAGAGAAGCTAAAGAAGTAAGGAATTCTTTTCAAAAAGTAATAACTTCTTTACAAAAAGAAGAAATTGGAAAAACCCAGAAATTCCCCATTTTGGAACAAGTAAAAGGAGATATAATGATAAAAGTTTGGGAATCAAAATTGATAGAATATAAAGGAACTACAAAAGGAATTAATGAAGATTGTCAAAGGATCTTCAATCTTATTGAAAAAGATTCAGTAAATATCGGGACAGATGGTTTTTCTGAGTTATTAGGCGAAGTCAACATTGCCAGGTATCAGCTGAAATCAAAAGAAGAACTCGAAGAAAGGAAAGCAGAAATTTCAAATATTAAAATGGTCAACATTGCATAAATAGATAAGTGGATGATAGCTTCAAGTTCAAGGTTGGAAAATGTTAAATTCACAGAGAAAACAATAGAAAGCCAGTTGCCAGGCTTACAGAGAAGATTTTTTTCTTTTGAAGCAAATGAAGTACCTGAGGCTCCTAGGGTCTTGGTAAAATTTTTGGGGAAATATGTTCAATGCGTTGAAACAAAGAAAGAAAGTTCATCAACGCAAATTTAAAATTTTGTAAATATTTTTATTTTTTAGAATTTTGAAAGAAATTGTAAACGGTTGACATTAGTTTATGTAACCGTAATATTAGGAGGTTGGTTAATTACCAACGAAAAAATTTGATAGAAAGGTATAAATATAGTTTCAAAAGGCGGAAACAGGGCTTCAGAAATTTTGGGAGAGGGCAAATTTTTGTAATATCATCTTTAAAGTTTATTGGAATATAAACCGCAAACAAGATTCTAGATCCTGCAACTTTGTGACTATGTTTCTTCCCCTGTTTATCATGCTTTGTTAAATTTTCCATTTAATGTGTGTTTCTAACAAGTAAATCAATTTGAATTTATATACATCGTTGTTTATTATTCCAGATTGGTTTGGATGTTGAATGTATTACAGTCTTTCCTCTGAAATTACTTTAGTAATTTTAAGACCTGTAAAACCTTTTGTTCCTTAATATTTCACTTTGTTAGAAATATTTCTTTTCTTTCATCATTGTTAATTGAAATATAAGATTATTTCTGGACAAAAGCCTTATATTTCTCTGTATTGTGTTTCGTTGTTTACAATTTAAAAATTGTCACAAAACCAGGAAACGGCCTTGAATGTGTTTTTACATTACTGTTTTAGATTTTAAAGTTGTTCTTATTAATATCATCTCTGAAAATATTAAGTAACCAATTGATAAAAAACCCATTTACAAACCTTTAAAACCCTATCACCCATGACAGTCCCTAGTGGCAGACAACCTAACGTAGAACCTGGTCTTCAGGATCAAACCAGCATTGCCCTAAGCTTAGTTAATACTATTCTACAAACAGTGACCAATAGGGATGAGTTAGAAAGATCATGGGCTTCTATTGAACGTGACATTAGCATCCAAGAGAAATAGGAAGCAAGACAGAGACAGTTGAGAAACTGAATCTGATCTAGTCTTTCTTTGTTTCTTTATTCTAAAGTCTTCTTATAAAAATATTTTTCGGATGCCTTGACGGTATGTTTTATAGCCTTAAAAGATAAACTCAGAAACAACATCTTTTTGGCGTATTTTCCAGGGACCGAAGAAATGAATCATTTCCCTGGGAAGAATGACATTGACACTTTCTGTTGTTGATAGTGAACAAGAACAAAAAAAATTCTAGGGCTAAATTATCTTTCACTTGGCGACTCCACACTAAATAAACTGGCTAGTAGCCGTAAGAACACCAGAAAAAACCCGGATAGTAAACATACCTTGCCCGTTTCTAATCCGGAAAAAATCTTAAAATCAAGAAAATCAATTAAACAAATCCTTTTAACAACTTATTCTACAGATCAACCTAATTTTACACAATCAAATTCATCGGAAGCTTTTGAACGATCACTTTCGCTTCCCCCCTCTTTTGATACTTTTTCTTTTCTCGAAGTTTTGTCTCCAGGTTTCCAAGGATCTTCTCCACACACTGTCCCAACTTTAGTCCCAAACCTAACCATGGCGGCACAAGGAGGTGCTGGAGCTAGAGGTGGTGCTCCTGGAGGTGTTCAAGTACCACTTCCCGGGATTTTTGCCAAAGTGGTTGCTAGATATGCTCCCCTCGTTCTTCTTGTTCCTCTTCATGATCTCCCTGAGAACTATATGAAGAGCCTCCCAAAATTTACAGGGGAGGGTGATTTGACTACACAAGAACATATCAACTTTTTCGATCAATTTGCAAATATACTTGGAATAGAACATGAAGACGTTTATTCTAGATTACTTGTTCAAACTTTTGAAGGACATGTGAGACCTTGGTTTCGATCATTACTAGCTGGATCATTAAGATCCTATGAAAAGCTTGAGAGTGCGTTCATCAGACAATCGGGTGAGAGGAAGGATCACCTCTACTACCTAACCGAATTTAGAGCCCTAAAAAAGAAAAACTCTGAGTCAGTGTTGAAATTCACACAAAGGTTTAATAAATTATATAATAAAATTCCAGCTGAAGTTAAACCTTCACAACCTGTAGCCAAAGTAAAATATGCTGGTGCTTTTGATCCTGATTTTTCTTTACTATTGAGGGAGAGAGGATCATTGGATCTCTCTAAAATGAAAGAGGATTTAGTTGAAATCGAATCCAATATGATGGCATCAGGGAAGCTTAAAGCAAAGACCGAAAATGTAAATAAAGAAAATAAAAAATTCAAAGAACAAGGTGGACCTTCAGGTTCAAGAAAATCTTCTAGAGATAAATTAGAAGAGATGGCTAGGGTCATTCGAGAACTTTCAAACAAGATCTCAAAAATGGAGCTAGAAAAACCCAGAAGAGATAATTTTCGCAAAAAAGATTTTTGAAAAAATCCTGAACCTCAGGCACCGCATAAAACAATAAAAAATGAAGATCAAAAAATTCAAGCACCCTTTAAGAGTGAACATTATATTGGAGAGGAATATTTTGGCGAGTTTGAAGAATTGGACGAAGATATTAGTAATCTTGGTGATGATAATAAGTCTCCTTATTTATCTAGACAGGATTATGAAGCATCTTTGATTAAAGAAAGTAAATCAGAAGATAAAGTTAACAATAATGTCACTCATGATCGTACATATCAAAGTATTGTAGATGATATTATTGCTGATTTGCAGGGAAAATACAATCTGAGACCGAGAAACAAAAATCTCCCTAATGTTCAAACTAAAAAGGGTTTGTTGAGAAATGATACCGATGAGGTAAACCCAAAAGTTGCAGATAAATAGTCTGCGAAAAGAAATACAATTGAGAACCCTGTACAGTTAGAACCAGTAGGAACAACCCCTGTAAATACACAAGCTTCGATAAAATAAAATAATGTTACACCACAACGTAAAATTGAGAAAAAGGTTATGGAATCCCCACACATTGAGAATGACAAGGCCCTAGGCAACTTTAACTTGGAAAACAAAATAAGCAAGATCAAAATTCCTATCCCCCTTGTCGAACTAGCTAAAAATCTAGTATACCGAAAACAAATAGCCAAAATGATTAATTTTTCTGAAGAAGAAAGTCAGGCTGACACAATTAACTTAGAAGACGACAAGCCTATCCTTGTTTTTGGTCCACACGTTGAAGGTGCAAGGGATACAGTGGCACCTTTTTATATTACACTAACTCTTTTTTACCACCTTTTACATAATTGTATGTTAGATTCTGGAGCTTCTCATAATGTTATGCCTAAGGAAATAATGGAAAAACTTGGTCTCGAAATCACAAGACCCTATGGTGATTTGTACTCTTTTGATTCAAGAAAAGTTAAATGCATAGGGATGATTAAAGACCTAGTGGTGAGTTTGGCCCAGATACTTGCTAAAAGTATCCTTATGGATGTAGTAGTCGCGGATATTCCCCCAAAATATGGAATGCTATTATCTAGATCATGGGGTGCTAAGCTTGGAGGGTCCCTCCAGCTAGATATGACATATGCTACAGTTCTTGTTTTCGGAGGACCATTCACTCGTCTTTACAGGGAGACTCGGTTGGCGTTCATTGTAAGTGACCCAAATAATCCAAATAATCATCCAGTGTATATTGCCGACCAAGATTTAGGAAACTGTATATTATCATTAGATGATGATTTTGAAATAGATGTAGATGATAAATGTACAAAAGAAAAAAAAAGAAAAAAAAAATAGAAGAAAATGTATATAATACAGGTATATGGAAAATGTTTTTTGATCGTGCTTCCTCCTATCTTGGAGCTGGGGCTGGAGTACTCCTTATTGCTCCCGATGATCAATTTGTGATTCATTTTTCTTATAGGCTCTAGTGGTATATAGATTGTACAAATAATGTATGTGAATATGAAGTTATAGTACTTGGCTTAGAAGCTGCAAGAAGAATGAAAATTAAAAATCTTGAAGTCTTTGGCGATGCTGAATTAATCATAAAACAAGTAAATCGGCAATATCAAGCTAAACATCCTAGATTAAGGTATTATAGAAATTGTGTATGGGATTTAATTGAGAATTTCTTCACTTCTGTGAATTTTCATTTCATCCCTAGATCTGAAAACCAACAAGCTGATGCTTTAGCTAAAGTTGCATCAATGTTTACACCCCTGACGGATTTTAATTTAATATACCATATTCAAATGAAACATCGTCCTTCAATACCTGATAATATACAACATTGGCAACTTTTCGAAGACGATGAGCAACTTAGAAAGTTTCTTGAATCATTAGATGAATTTTCAGAAACATATAACGATCAGGAGAATCAAAATGATCCTATGTGGATCATGCAAGAAGGGGAAGATGCAAAAGAATTTCATGATAAAATAGCTAACCATTGGATGCTTGTTCTTAAAAACAATCAAATCCCCAAAGGTTTGATTCCTTTGGAAAGACTCTTTAATAAAGATGACATTCCTTCTAAAACTACTCTACAACCTCAACCAGAAGAGGTTAAAGATTGTAACATAGGAACCGTAGATAATCCCAAAATGGTTAAGTTATCTAAATTTTTATCAGTAGAAAACAAAAACAAATACACAGAGTTGTTAAAAAAATATAAAGATGTGTTCGCATGGTCATACAAAGATTTGAAAACATATGACACTTCAGTGATAGAACACAAAATACCACTTAAACCAGGTGTCAAACCTTTCAAACAAAAACTCAGACAATTTAACCCGATTTTATTACCTGTCATTGAGAAAGAAGTTAAAAAACTTTTAGACGCTAAGATTATTGTTCCCTTAAGATATTCTGATTGGGTAGCTAATCTAGTCCCAGTTAGAAAGAAAAATGGGGAAATTAGATTATGCATTGACTTCAGAAATCTAAATAAATCTTCTCTTAAAGATAATTATCCTCTACCAAAAATGGACAACGTTCTTGAAAAAGTAGTAGGGGCTACTAGAATGTCCATGATTGATGGTTTTTCAGGATATAATCAAGTTGCTGTTAGTGAGCCTGACAAGGAAAAAACTGCATTTACCACTCCTTGGGGCACGTTTATATATGCTAAAATGCCATTTGGACTAATGAATGCAGTAGCTACTTTTCAACGAGCGATGGATATTGCTTTTGTCGACGAACGGGACAAGTTTGTAGTTATATATCTGGATGACCTTACTGTTTTTTCGAAATCAGATGAAGACCATATGATTCATCTAAAACAAACATTTGAAAAATGTCATAGGTTTGGTCTATCATTAAATCCTAAAAAGTCTCATTTCTCCATGCAGGAAGGTAAGTTGTTGGGTCATATAGTATCCCGAGATGGAATCAGAATCGATCCTAAAAGAGTAGAGGCTATAGAAACATTAGCTATTCCTAGGAATGTTAAAGAAATTCAATCATTTTTAGGAAAAATAAATTTCTTGAGAAGATTTGTTCCTAACTTCGCTGAAATTGTTAAATTGATTACAGATATGCTTAGAAAAAACAACGAAGTAAAGTGGACGGCAGAAGCTAAGGCATCCTTTGCACATATCAAGAAAGTTATAAGTGAGGCACTAGTATTAGCAAGTCCGAATTATCTTAAAGATTTCCTGATTTTTTCATTTGCCTCTGAACATACGCTTGCTGTTGTACTCCTTCAAAAGAATGAAGAAGGTTTTGAGCAACCCATCGCCTTCTTTAGTAAAAGCCTCCGAGATGTTGAACTTAAATACAATATAATGGAGAAGTAAGCTTACGCTATGGTCAAAGCATTGAAAGATTTTAGAACGTACATACTACATTCTAAAGTCATTGCATATGTACCCATTAGTGCTGTAAAAGATATCTTGGTTCAAGCAGACAGTGATGGTAAAAGAGGTAGATGGCTTGCAAAAATTCAGGAATATACCCTCAGTAATATCTTTCACGTTTTTTTATTTTTTTATCAGAGTAGGAGAGATTTTGTATTGGCTTTGAAAATCATCAAATGATTAGATTCAGTTAATTCAGTTTTCATACTTTTTATCTCTGACTAAAAATGGTTAGGTTTGAGTTAATTCTGAATATCTTAAGTTTCTTAACAATTTGTCTGAAATTTTAAGATTGCTCAAAAGAAAATCCCGTGAAAATATTTTTCCTTTTTTCTCTACGGACTAAGAAGTTTTGAAGGTTGAGAAAAATTGGTCTAGAATAACCAAAACAAGTTGACAAACCTTTATTATAAAATTTTACATAGATCACCACCCCTGATATATTAAGTATCACTGATTGCCCCCGCTTCGTAAGCATAAGCTAACTATAAGATAGATGGTGAAAGGAAATTCATAATTGATTGCCCCCATATAGTCCTTGATCCAGGTGGATATCAGGGGCCACCCACCTTTTCCAAATGGCTCAAAACAGTTTTCTGGCCATTTTGGCAATTTACTATTTTTAGCAGGTTTTCACTTCCGGGGCCATTTTGAGGGCCTAAATGAAGTTTTTTTGAGATC
>ML778878.1:1550459-1563853 GCA_009831015.1 Picea engelmannii
TCTCAAAAAAACTTCATTTAGGCCCTCAAAATGGCCCCGGAAGTGAAAACCTGCTAAAAATAGTAAATTGCCAAAATGGCCAGAAAACTGTTTTGAGCCATTTGGAAAAGGTGGGTGGCCCCCGATATCCACCTGGATCAGTCCTACAGACGATGAAAGGAAATTCATTTAAATGATTTCCCTCGTCTAAAAATAAAAGAAGTAGATAACTTCATCGGGATACTGAACAGGCCCGCTGGCAGTGAAGCAATGTCTGAGCATAAAATAAGCACTCGAAGCGGTGAAAGGAAATTCAGTAAAAAGGGATAGATAACTTCACCGGGGTACTGAACATGCATGTTGGCAGTGAAGCAATATCTGAGGTGTCTGTAAGGTTGTCATACTTATCTATAACTCTATTCTAGTAATCAATTTTTCAAAACTAGATATTCATCTTAAGTCAAAATAGAGCTTCCCAGTTTAAAAATTATAAATTTTATTTCGATTGATGCAAGCTGAAATATTCATAATCTCTTGAGTTTCTAAAATATTGTTCTAATCATCTCAATACTAACTCAATTTTGGAACGAGAAGGAGAATTTTGAAGAAGACTATGACTGAATTTCAAATAAATGAGAAGTGTTGAAAAGTTTTTCAAAGACTTTATGAAATCTCTTTTCCTTCTCCTTGATCAGTTTATCAGAGATAAACCCTTGACACCATTTACCCAATCAAGGCACTGAGTCTGCATGTTCTCCTCGTCCTGCAGGGAGGCAAGGTCCCCAGTTGGAGCCTATGTTGAAACATACCTTGAATTTTTTATTCTTAAAGATAAAAGATTTGTATTTTTGAGTCTTTGCATTTTTCAAATTTCTTAAAACAAGAATTTCATTACCTATAAATTCGCGATGCCTTTTATTGTTTATTTTTGGACAAGGAAGGGAAAAAATCTAAACGAATATAAGTTTTCCAACACTATTTGAAACAATCTTTTAAATGAGCAGTAATTTAAAATTTAAGGCATTTCAATTTAAACCTAAAATTGGGATTCAGAGTTTTGCGTAAAAAAATGTCTGATGCAAATTGAATTGTGAAATCTCAATCCTTGATTTCCCGATACTTTAAAACTTAATTAAAACATAATTTACTTAATTTAGATTTTAAAAGGGCTTAAATGTTAAGATAATCACGTCGCCATATGGGGATTCGCAGTTTTATGAGAAGCATGTTTCATGTCATCAGATTTCTCAAAATCCCGATCCCTGATTTTCCGATTAACGAAATCCCGAAAACGTCTAATCTTGATTAATTAAGATACTAAAAACATTTTAATTTAAAATAATACATCGCGATTTCGGCAATCGGGGTTCTTCGACGACATATTTCCTCGACATCAAAAGTGTCGAAACTCCGAAAAGCAGGTTTTCAAATTTAATTCAAGATCAACGCTAATTAATCATCCTTCTAAACAAGGCTTAAAGTTAAACTTTCTTTGAATGTCCTTTAATGTGTCATTGTCCGATTTAGTAAGTTTCTATTATATTTGAAAATACCGAGAAAGCCTAAGTACAAAAATTAAATGCATATCTTCAAAAATATCTTTTGCATTAAGAGCCTTAACTTCGTAAAAGAGGTACAAATCTCAATGTTTTTATGATATATTTGAAATAAATATTTGAAACGTTTATATTATCATTTCAAAGCTAAATCACTCTTTGTTACAGGTTTTCAAGTTAAACACAGAGCCATGGCACCCAAAAAGGCGTCGAAGAAAAATGAAGATCAACCAAAAGGTGATATTATCTTCGATACTACTGCATCCGGAGTACACTCTGTCAAATCGTGGACTGGAATTTCTGAAAAACTGGAGGATGAGCTTAAATATACATCCACTAATTTGGAAAATCACCTCCGAGATATTGCCGAGTCTAAGCTTCATAAGGTTGTTGCACGTCCGAGACTTGTGTCATATACCGATATGATCGGCTGGGCACTAAAAAAAGTAGATATCCCGAGCAGAAGCATTCTGAAAGAGAAAGGAGTTGTCATTGGCTCATTCAGGCCTGAGCATATTCAAGTAATATATAAGCTCTCGCCCAATTATAGACACACTTTTAATTCTGAGTTTTTAGCCGAGTTTCAAAGAAAAGAATGCATTGAAGCGGGCCAAACATACCCTGACATGATTAAAGGATGGGCCAGAGATGAAAACAAGTTTAGGGTTTATTTACATGGAATATATGCCATAGCTTCCTTAAACGAATATATGGTTTATGTAGCAATGATGTTATGTAGACTTTTTGGGAGAAAGGATCCTTGTCACTTTCATGCAGATTGGACACCTTTTTTAGAGGAAGTTTCAGAGGGATGCAGTTTTAATTGGCACAAAATTTTGTCAGATAAGCTCACATTAGAGGTTGTGAATTACAAAGCAGTTAGGTCAAAAGGACAACGAGTGTCTTTTTATATGTCAGCTTATATCATGGATGTCATTTGTTTTATGACTCCTTTCCTATTAATGAATTGGAGTTGGAATGTTTCATTCCCAGAGCCTGCTCATAAATATCACTCATCTCTCTAGGAAGAAAATGTAAAAGATGTTTTTTATGATGTTTGTTATTATGTAATTATCCATCTGCACAATATATTCTTTGGATGCGAACCCCCTCGCATATCTAATACCATCATAGAAAACCTCAAATCAGTTGCTGACTGGTTCATCGAGGAAAATTTTTCCTATGTTAGGGTTTATGGCTGTTCAATTCTGCCTCACGCACTCCCAAAAATTTTACCAGACAGGTTGATATGAAGAGAAGTGGCTTATCAGTTAATCAAGGGTGGTATTGGGTTAGAATTAAAAGCTCACCAGAAAAAAGCATGGCCATCTTTTCCTGTTTATGTCGAAAAATTCATTTTATTAAACTTAGGCCATTCTAAGGCGAAGGATGAGTCATTGGACGAAGTGAAATTAGCAAGCATAGAGCACAGGAAACACGACCCTTACCAAATAATCAGTCGACATTACATACAATGTAATTTAAAAGCATATGAACATGAAATTTCAATTTGTGATGATGTTTTCAAAAATGTTAAGTCTTATAAGGAAGTGCAGAACAGAGTGCAAGCCTTGTCACCTGACGCACAGGTGGGGTTTGCATCTTTTCAAAGACATAGACGGAGCTTCCTGCCGAAGAGTTTACAACGTGAAATATCAACTTTATTGTCAGAACAGAAAGAAACCCCTCCAGGGTTTGAAACGAATACTCAGGATAAGTTAAGTGACAAAGAAAAGTTGAAAGATCCTGAAATACCTCCTCAGAACATAGAGGGTTCTCAGACAAAAGAACCAGAAACAGGAAAGGGAAAAGGACTGGAAACAAGTCCAATATTTCTTGATGATATTCCAGAAAATATTGGAGGAACAGCTTCAAAATAACTTGGCAGTCCTATCACAGCATTGACTCCACTACAGTCTACTTTTGGAACCCCTCATGAAGGAGTTCTATATGTAAGTGGCCTAGAGCCAATCTCCAGAGATGAAATCCCCTCGTATGATTATTTTTTCAGTAAAAAATGAAGAGTTGTCTTGAAACAAGAAATTCATCCTGTAGGAGAAAGAACGATCAAAAGACATAAAATTATCATTGATGGAAAGAAACTCAATGAAGGAGAATTCTCTACAGAGTTAGCAGGAACCATGGGTGCTATAGCATCAGCTAACATGTATTCTGTAGGAAATCTAACAACTATGCTTGAGCAAAATGATCAAGAAATAATGCAGTTGCAGGACAGATTAAAGGAAAATGAAAGAATTATTGGCAGGGGAATACAAAAGGGTCTAGAAAAAGCTAGACTCAAAGACATGCAAGAAATCCAAAAGTTGAATAAAAACTTGGATGAAGCAAAACACATGATACAGGTTATTCAAGAACAGGTTCAAAAGATGGGCGATGAAAATAAATTTTTGCAAGATAAGATTAATTCAATTACTAACCAGGTAATTGAAGTTGAGAATTTCAGGAAACATACATCAGAAATATATGTAAGTATAGAAGAAGAACAACAGAAAATATTCTATAATCTGGAAATCATCCAGAACTATTTTCAAGAGTCAAATAGATCTATGGGAAAGGTAGTTCGGAAAGAAAGAGAAGCTAAAGCAGCAAGGAATTCTTTTTAAAAAGTAATAACTTCTTTACAAAAAGAAGAAATTGGAAAAACCCAGAAATTACCCATTTCGGAACAAGTAAAAGGAGATATAATGATAAAAGTTTGGGAATCAAAATTGACAGAATATAAAGGAATTACAAAAGGAATTAATGAAGATTGTCAAAGGATCTTCAATCTTATTGAAAAAGATTCAGTAAATATCGGGACAGATGGTTTTTTTGAGTTATTAGGCGAAGTCAACATTGCCAGGTATCAGCTGAAATCAAAAGAAGAACTCGAAGAAAGGAAAGCATAAATTTCAAATACTAAAATGGTCAATATTGCAGAAATAGATAAGTGGATGATAGCTTCAAGTTCAAGGTTGGAAAAGGTTAAATTCATAGAGAAAACAATAGAAATCCAGTTGCCAGTCTTACAGAGAAGATTTTTCTCTTTTGAATCAAATGAAGTACCTGAGGCTCCTAGGGTCTTGGTAAACTTTTTGGGGAAATATGTTCAATGTGTTGAAACAGAGAAAGAAAGTTCATCAACACAAATTTAAAATTTTGTAAATATTTTTATTTTTTAGAATTTTGAAAGAAATTGTAAACGGTTGACATTAGTTTATGTAACCGTAATATTAGGAGGTTGGTTAGTTACCAACGAAAAACTTTGATAGAAAGGTATAAATATAATTTCAAAAGGTGGAAACAAGGCTTCAGAAATTTTGGGAGAGGGAAAATTTTTGTAATATCAGCTTTAAAGTTTATCAGAATATAAACCGCAAACAAGATTCTGGATCCTGCAACTTTGTGACTATGTTTCTTCCCCTGTTTATCATGATTTGTTAAATTTTCCATTTAATGTGTGTTTCTAACAAGTAAATCAATTTGAATTTATATACATCGTTGTTTATTATTCCAGATTGGTTTGGATGTTGAATGTATTACAATCTTTCCTCTGAAATTACTTTAGTAATTTTAAGACCTGTAAAACCTTTTGTTCCTTAATATTTCACTCTGTTAGAAATATTGCTTTTCTTTCATCATTGTTAATTGAAATATAATATTCTTTCTGGACAACTTATATTTCTTTGTATTGTGTTTCATTGTTTACAATTTAAAAATTGTCACAAAACCAAGAAACGGCCTTGAATGTGTTTTTACATTATTGTTTTAATTTTAAAGTTGTTCTCATTAATATCATCTCTGAAAATCTGAAGTAACCAATTGATAAAAAACCCATTTACAAACCTTTAAAACCATATCACCCATGACAGTCCCTAGTGGCAGACAACCTAACGTAGAACCTGGTCTTCAGGATCAAACCATCATTGCCCTAAGCTTATTTAATACTATTCTACAAACAACGACCAATAGGGCTAAGTTAGAAAGATCATGGGCTGCTATTGAACATGACATTAGCATCTAAGAGCAACAGGAAGCAAGACAGAGACAGTTGAGAAACTGAATCTGATCTAGTCTTTCTTTGTTTCTTTATTCTAAAGTCTTCTTATAAAAATCTTTTTTGGATGCCTTGACGGTATGTTTTATAGCCTTAAAACATAAACTCAAGAAAAACAATGATTATGAATTAACCATTTTAGTTGTTCCATATACATCCCCTTATAGAAGGAGATTCATCAAACACTGCATCTATGTCGATGATGATTCTGTGGGTAGCAAGATCCCACAGTCTGCACCCCTTAACATCATCACCATATCAAATATCTACCTATTTTATCTGGGTTCTACTTAGAAAGATGATAAAAAAATGAAAAGCATCACAACCGAATAATTTCACATCTGAGTAATTACCAGATAACATGTTCATACCTCTTCTTGAATCTTCCTATATTTTGCAACCGATGGTGACCGAGTTAGCAGATAACACAATCGCTTTTGTCCACAACTATTTCTGCAACTTGGCATTACTGAACATGCTTATTCAATCCCAACTTCCTTGCAATACTTTCCAAGTTCCATGGATATGAACTTAATTTAATCATATATTCTCGAACGCTTGATTGACCTCCCAACACATCAACCTATCTATAGACTCACCTTTCTAAATTGGACACACTGCTCCACCTTGAACTTTGCATTCTAACATCTTTGACCAAATCTATCCAAACTGGCCAGGTAAGCCTTCACCACTTACCTCAAGGACAATTTACAATGGATTTCACCAAGCCTTTTATAGGCTTCATTACATGCAATTCATGGACACAATACCACGGAATACCCAAAAAACATGGACCCAAAAAACCACATGCTTTGACCTAAAAAAAAATTTAACTCATTAACTCTTTGACTGATTTAAGGCTAGCCCAACATACATGCCCCCCCACATATTCAATCTACCTAAATCTATGTCTAGAATTTTCATATGTGATCTGATAAACTCTAATGTTCCCACTTTGGGACATCATCATAGTGTAGAGATTTATGATGACCAAAGCTAGATGGATGTTATAGCGAGTACGGGGGTATTTGAGAGGCATTGTGGGGTCCAACTTGTATCGATGATCATATTCCATCATTATGAGCCATTTCGCACAGGTTGGCTTTCGTTTCGTTGCATTCTGACAATTTCCATGATTTTGACTATTTTGAGCTATAAGTCAATGGAATTCACTGAAGAGGTCATTTTGGGCACATTACTTGGAGGAACCTCTCAGTGTAATAGCTCATTGGAATCGGGAGG
Organism: Picea engelmannii; assembly: GCA_009831015.1. NCBI lineage: Eukaryota > Viridiplantae > Streptophyta > Pinopsida > Pinales > Pinaceae > Picea > Picea engelmannii. The sequence goes on from ML778878.1 coordinate 1,557,294, forward strand.
AGAAGCACTACAGGATGGGATGGTTAGAAGTGACTTTCAGTGGCTTGGGAATCCACAAGGAGAGATAACGAGCTTTTTAGAGGTAAAAAGGTTAATTAATTAATTAAAGTGATTTAATTAATTAATTAAAGTGATTTAATTAATTAATTAAATATTAATAAAATGAAAGCCACTTTGGAGGGACAAGGTGAGCCAAAATTATAAAGGAAAGGTAAGGGACTCTTCTCATTCATTCATGCATGTTTATCATTTTGATATCTGGCTTTAGCTAGTGAGCCCATCTCTTGGGGATTTTGAGGGTTTTGACTTAACAAACCCTAGAGGAGGATTCAGTGGTGAAAGATTCCACCTAGCTTGTTCCAAGATTGGTCTCGTAGATGCAATACTCTCCCACACCATTCTAGTCAAATCTACATCAATGCAGGAAGTTCTACACAACCACAGGCACAGGAAGAGGAGGAGGGTGCACCATTGGGGGTTTCCAGCAAGGGGGGCACACCATCTTTGGAGAGAGATTCGTTGTAGGAGATTGGCAGGGCCGTTGATGATTCTATCACTTGGGTTTTCGTTATAGGCCCTTGGACATCAAATCTAGTGCTTTCTGAGATAGTTTTACTGCTTAGATTATTTCTTGAGCAGTGGGGCGAATTGAAGAGAAGAAGGGCGTTTTTGAGATCCAGATCTAGTCCATTTGGAGGGATTACGCTTCATATCTAACCATGAGACTTCACCTAGTGACTTGCAGTGTCCCGATATACATTTTTGGAGAGTTTCAGAGCATTTGGAGGCCTCCTTCTGCAGGGCCGAATTATCTAGGGCTTCAGTCATCTAGTGGGGCACACCATTCAGTGGGGGATTTCATATCTACAGAGATTAAGAGGGATCTTGGAGATTCGGGCGCCTGGGTTGTTCTTACCATCACCTGATATATCAGTTGGCATATTTATTAGGGTGATTGGACACTTTTGGCAGCCGGGCCTAGTTATTGAGGGTTTCAGCCTTCTACTAGAGCATGACATTCTTCAGCTGGAGAGTTTGGCATTCAGATCTGCTTGTATTGATCTTCATTTCTTATTCAACCTTTGGAGGCATCTTTTGTATTAGCGGGTGCATTTTTTAGCATCTCTTATCTATTGTCCATCTTCTTGGCCATCTGTTGAGCATTCCAGATCAACATCTTCATTGTAGCAGGTTTCTCTATTTTATGAATAAAGAAGATTTGAGATGTTTTGGCTTGTCTATCTTATTGCATATGGTTGAGGTATGTTCCATGGTTATCTCTTTCTATTATTTGTTGCATACACACATATAAACACATATAAACAAATAGATCAACAAACTGTTTGACGAAATACCACAACTAGAAAAAGGTTATAAAAGACACCAAAACCATGATGATCCTTGCATAATGGTTTGGGATCATTATAGTGGTATCACAGCTTAAATCCTGCAAACCTGAGGGGTCTTTCATAGGGATAAATGGATAGTGGGAAAGAAATGGATAAGATAGCCTTTGAGATATCATGTGCAGAGATCATGTATGATAACTTTAGCAAGGAAACTAAGGCTACAATAACATTCCTACAATATGCAGCCTATAGAAATCCCCATTGAAGAAAATGGGATATTTTACAGGGGATGATCATAGCAGGTGAAAAGAAAAAAGAAGCAGCTAGATGGGAGGAAGCATGAAGAAACCCCACACCCATTAGGAGCATGCAACTTTGCTACAATTGCAAGGTGCCTTGGGAACCTGATCATAGGTATAAGGGTAAGGGTAAGAAGCATATTGTTGAAGTACGAGAGGAAAGTGATGATGAGGCATGTGAGGATGGATCGATTGAGGATTATCTGGAGCAGTCTGATGATGATAGTGACTCTTGCACAGAGGCTAGTGATAGTGACTCGATCTTGGAGGATAGTGATGATGACTCTTGCACAGAGGCTACTGATACTTGCACGCTTGAGGAGGATGATGACCCTTGAGTAGTGGATAGGAAACTGGATGGGCAGGATGATAGCACCAGTGTCTTAGAAGACATATCACATACCATTGATGTCGTCATGTCTCAGCAGAATGGTGACACTAGTGAGGAGTCACACGTGTTAGCACCTAGAGATGATGAGCTTCCTATGGGGGGCGTGAGACACATCTGTCACCTGTTCAGACACCCATGATAGCCACATCACATGAGGAGATCAGTGGCACATCAGGTATGATGGATGAGCCTAGTGTGAGGGATGAACACCATGGACAAGTAGACACACAGGTCCAGGAGGAGGTATAGGACGCATAGGCAGTTGACATCACACATACAGGTCAGCCAGAGGAGATGGAGTCACAACTATTGGAGACTCCAGTGATTGAGCAGATTGTAGAGGTTGACAGGTGGATGGAGCACTTACTTCCAGGATCAGATTGCATTAATGAGGATGCACTTGTTAGGAGACAAGATGACCATAGCACAGGTCTGGAGACATCTCTATGGGATCTAGGCGCAGACGATAGTAGTAGGTTGAGTGCACAGGAGGATACAACTGCTCATACAGGATACAATGTGATTCAGGGGGATATAGCATCTAGTGATGGGATGCAATGGTATACAAGAGTACCCAGCAACACAATAGACAATGGACAATTCAACACGTCATCCTATGCAGAGGGTGTTGTTGGGGATTCCACAGTTGATGCTAGCAGGACTGACACTAGCAATGAGGGGTCTAAGATGGCACCTCGACATGATCATGATCAAGAGTCACACCACTTAGAAACGCAGTTGAGTGTTAGTGAGGCTATGATCATGGTCTCCATTAGACAGATTGATGACATTCATACAGTGATGGCAGATTACTGTTGGAGAGCATCGGTGGAACATGGTAGTTTAGATCAGGGGATTACCATGGATGATTTTCATACTCTCAGGGAGAGAGTATCTGTGATGAGGACTGACTACCAACAATTGTTGACAGACAGGGATTATCTAATGAGGGTTGGTGAGATGTATCATGAGGCTCTGAGGGAGCAGGAGTTGGAGATGGACCGACTCACTCAGGAGTTGGAGAGAACTCAAGGATTCTTGAGAGGCACACAGACCTCCCTTCAAGGATCAAAGTCTAGATCAGATGGGTCTCTTGAGGAGATTCGTCAGAGATCCACTTCATCTGTCTTAGTGGACACTCATATGTATCAGTCAGTCACGTTGATAGAGGATGTTGATTATCTAGCAGAGGAGCACCAGTTGATGGGGGACACTTCTATTTGTGTCTTGGGAGTAGTTGACCTCCACGTAGAGGTTGATCCAGTAGCATGCCCAGGATTGATGATACAGCATGAGTATGTAGGAGACGACATGAATATGCCGGAGCATACGATGATGAGGGATAGTTCATAGAGTCATGCTGAGATGTATGGTGGCATTCAGAGGGGTATAGGGCCTTGCAGGGAGGAGAGACACCTAGGGGAACATGCATATGTCACTCCTTTGCAACAACACCTAGTTATGAGAGATCACCTTCACCATTTCAACAGTTGCCTAGGTGATGGGAGATGGAGAGTGGTTTACCAGCAGTTAGAGGAGTTGTTTTCGATTGTACCTAATGATTGGGGGTTAGTGATGACTACAGGTGAGCAATTATCATGGATATTGATGGACGAGCTTCTGGTCAAATCCTTGGGATTGACCAAAGCCTGTGACACCTTCCAGTCCTACAGTCAGCTGCATATATGTTTGTTACCCTTTTTCAACACGCTTATCATTGACAACAGCATGAGAAGGATAGAAGATGAACACATAGGGCTTTTGACAGTGATTAGTCTCACACATGAGCAGTTAGAGGAGATTGGAAGTGATAAACTTCCAAGTTTTCCATGGGACTCAGGAGTCCATTTTGTTACCTCGATGTTCATGTTGACCCAGGTTGCACCAGAGAGCCACACACTCCACCTTGGTTTGGTTTCGAGTGGGTCTGCAGGTACTTGTCCTATGGGGCGAGACCTTCTCTTCCGCTTGGCCATCATGATAGGGCATGGAGAGGCTTGGATAGGTACTTCTTCTACAGATATGCCTATACAGATATAGTTTCTGGACAGAAGGTCCAATGGTCACAGGTATTTTAGCTGGAGGACCCAGGAGAGGAGGGCTCAGGGTGTATTCAGGGGGCACACAGTCATGGTCAGAGTAGTGCAGTGTCATCATGAGGATCTTCAACAGAGGTTAGCATGGGACCCAGGGATTGCAGGATTGAGTAGTTCATTGATTGACAAGAGAGAGTGGACCATGGAAAGGGAAAGTTACTCTAACTTTCCATTGATCTTCAGTGTTGAGAGGAGCACATTAGTTGCGGGTGCCTCACAAAGGTCCTGCATCACCTCAGTCGGGAATCAACATATGCATTTGATGGAGGCTCTATGGATCTTGGTAGAGATTTGGAGGATGGACTCATTCTGAGATGAGGCGATGGGTCAGGTGCAGGAGGTTCACAGGGTTGATATCTTCCAGGATTGTTCTTCACAGAGTATTGCAGTTCACTTCCTGATATGGGATCCACGGGGTGGAGTGTACTATTGTTCATCATTGGATAGGTTCTACTATGTATCCCACAGGTGGACATGGGATCCTAGTATTTTACTTGGAGGGATTTGGATATTTCTTGAGGACAAACAATTTTCTAGCAGGGAGGACTATAATGTCCCCACTTTGGGACATCATCACAGTGTAGAGATTTATGATGACCAGAGTAGCTAGATGGATGTTATAGTGAGTACAGGGGTATTTGAGAGGCATTGTGGGGTCTAACTTGTATCAATGATCATACTCCATCATTATGATCCATTCCACACAGGTTGGCTTTGGTTTCATTGCATTATGACAATTTCCATGATTTTGACTATTTTGAGCTATAAGTCAATGGAATTCACTTAAGAGGTCATTTTGGGCACATTACTTGGAGGAACCTCTCAGTGTAATAGCTCATTGGAATCGAGAGGAGAAACACTACAGGATGGGATGGCTAGAAGTGACTTTCAGTGGCTAGGGAAGCCACAAGGAGAGAATAAGGAGATTTTTAGAGGTAAAAAGGTTAATTGATTAATTAAAGTATTTAATTAATTAATTACATATTAATAAAATGAAAGTCACTTTGGAGGGACAAGGTGAGCCAAAAGTATAAAGGAAAGGTAAGGGTCTCTTCTCATTCATTCACGTATGTTTATCAGTTTGATATCTGGCTTTAGCTAGTGAGCCCATCTCTTGGGGGTTTTCAGGGTTTTGACTTAACAGACCCTAGAGGACGATTCGGTGGTGAAAGATTCCACCTAGCTTGTCCCAAGCTTGGTTTCGGAGATGAAATACTCTCCCACACCATTCTAGTCAGATCTACATTAGTGCAGGAAGTTCTACACAGCCACAGGCACAAGAAGAGGAGGAGGGTGCACCATTGGGGGTTTCCAGCAAGGGGGGTGCACCATCTTTGGAGAGAGATTCGTTGTAGGAGATTGGCAGGGCCATTGAGGATTCTATCACTTGGGTTTTCATTACAGGGCCTTGGACATCAAATCTAGTGCTTTTTGAGATAGTTTTATGGCTCAGATTATTTCTTGAGCAGTGGGGCGAATTGAAGAGAAGGAGGGCATTTTTGAGATCTAGATCTAGTCCGTTTGGAGGGGTTACACTTTAGATCTGACCCTGAGACTTAACATAGTGACTTGTAGTGTCCTGATCTACATTTTTGGAGAGTTTCAGAGCATTTGGAGGCCTCCTTCAATAGGGCCAAATTATCTAGGGCTTCAGTCATCCAGTGGGGTGCACCATTCAGTGGAGGATTTCAGATCTACAGAGATTGAGAGGGATCTTGGAGATTTGAGCACCTAGGTTGTTCTTACCATCACCTGATCTATCAGTTGGCATATTTCTTAGGGTGATTGGACACTTTTGACATACGGGCCTAGTTATTGAGGGTTTTGGCCTTCTATTGGAGCGTGACAATCTTCAACTGGAGAGTTTGGCATTCAGATTTGCTTGTATTGATCTTCATTTCTTATTCAGCCTTTGGAGGCATCTTTTGTATTAGCGGGAGCATTTTGTAGCAGCTCTTATCTATTGTCCATCTTCTTGGCCATCTGTTGAGCATTCCAGATCGGCATCTTCATTGTAGCAGATTTCTCTATTTTATGAATAAAGAAGATTTGATATGTTTTGGCTTGTCTATCTTATTGCATATGGTTGAATTATGTTCCATGGTTATCTCTTTTTGTTATTTGTTGTATACACACATTGTTGGTCACTATAATTGCTTAATTAATTTCAAACAACCAAGTGAAACATAAATTATCAACCCAGGGAAGTCTTTTGTTTCAAAGATAGTTGCGCACTATATATGCTCAATTCCAAAATCACTTAGTGTTGTAGTAAAGAAAATTTATTCTATCTATTCTTGCTGGAATGAACTGAAGCTCTGGATTGAATCACAGGAAAGTAATCTCCCTATTGCAATTCTTTATGGTTCAAATTAAGAATCCTGGATTACATTTAAAATAACATTGCAATGGGTAAGAACAACTA